>QNGE01000837.1:0-132836 GCA_008508345.1 Paragonimus westermani
GGACGCCTTCTCGCTACACTACCACTTTTATCAACCATTTGGCCGGAGCTATCCTATTTGTCAGTAGTAGGCTTGAACCTTAACGTTGCCACTTACGGCAACAAGAATGAAACAATCCAACTTTACTACCACCTCAGTAAATGAATGTCAATTTGAAAACAGCACTTTCTGATATGAGTGGCGCAAACACAGGCATTGTGATGTTTATACTCCAGGTAAGCAATACACCAATAAGATTGAAGTTTTGAATATTTTTCATCTACGCACCACTAGAAAATCCAAGACAAAGTTCAAAGCTATACACATTTAAGTATCAGTGAGGTTTACTCAACAGCACGAAATGAAGACACAGCTGTGTAGCCTCAGTGGTTCTTGGGTATACAGTTCAAGCGTTGTGGGAAGCCACGATCTGTAGCTGACGACTGTGACATCATTGCAGGTAGAAAACTCCTCGAACAGATCGCTGTTTTGACAGTACTGTTTGAACGCATCATATCATAGCCGATAGAAATAGAATGTCCATTCGGTACGACCGTGTTACGGCTATGACAACCGTGAATTATCACCCTGGTAATGGTGCCTCAGGTAGTCAGGTTCTGGAGCAAGATGTACAGCTTCACACATACTGTAGTAAGGGCGAGCGATCGCACTATACAACTCATACCAATACTATTCATTAGGGAGGTAAGGGCATGGATTTTGATATCGAAATTGCCGCGGGAAAAATACGAGAAAGAACGTTGGGGTACAGCGTCGCATGACATGGTTCTTGCTACATAAAGGGACCGAGCACTGGCGTCTACGGCAACCGTGACGTTCTGAGACCAGTGTCGTTTGCAGATGAGTGTGGTCCTGTTAAGACGCATAAGCCGTGTGTTGGTTTTCCAAATAGATAGTCCCTGTGCCATCTGCGTTCTTAAATCACAACAATGCTAGTGATCGTTACCGGAAGTATAGGCGGTAGGATGAGAGCGTACTAATCGGTATCACTTATGTGTGGAATATCAGCATTGGGTTTTGCCAGCACAAACAACGCAGCATGTGGAATGGTTGAAGTTAGTAGTAAGAACCGAAAAATGATCGTTCATTCACTATGGTGGATAGGGTTAACTGAATGCTGTCATCCTGACAGCCTTCGCCGCAACATTATCTTAACATACGTGGAAATTCGATGAACATTGTTTTTCGGTTGTCAACCCCCTTAATTAAGCCTTTAGTCTTTTCTGTGTGAATGGTTTATGATTCTAACTATACAGTTACACAATCAGGTTCACAAGCACCAATGTTAAAAGTCAACTGCACAAACCAGACCTATGTACCAAACAAATGGTTACCTAACGCCACAATATGACCCACAACTTCCCACCTGCACGAGGCGCAAGTCCCACACTTTCTCAGCCTATAGGAAGCACTAGAATGTTGCTGTAGGATATCTCGTTAACTTATTATAGAGAAGCACGAAGCACTCAAGAAATCGTGAAAAATAGCATGAATTCTACAGCACAGTATACCGGTTGGAAGGGTCCCCGAAACGGCGGGTCATAGAAAACTTGTATTTTAGTAGTCTAAAGCCTAAGTTAGTAAATGTGGAAGCATCATCATCATCAAAGCAGCCATGAGCCTGACCAAAAGGTACTGTGGCTCGGGCCGCCGCTCACCTCAACAGTGACGTGGAACATCCTAGAAGGANTCAGCCCACTCAATGTGGGCCAAGTGGCGGAGACAACGATGGAATAGTTTAACTATTGAGCATTTTGACAGATTCGATGGGTTTGAAGAAATCAAATTATTAGAAATCTGGGATTTTGTTGGTTTCGAATCAGACAGAAACACGTTCAAACGTAACACACGCACTAACAACTGAGCTGCGAAGCTATAGTAGGAGATCGGGACTTTCATATACAGATTCGGTCACCTACCCGTCGCATTGTTTCCTATGAAATTCACCAAATTACCCAAGGAAACGACTGTCCTGGCAAAAATCTGGAGTTAGTTCACTCCAGAATTCACCAACGTCACTGGTGATGATTGAATTTGTGTTACTAATGAGTAGTCTGATAGATTTAGTAAGTTAGGAGAGACCCGATTGTAAATAGAACGACCGGACTGAAGCCAGACAGAAACAAATGTGAAATTGGTTGAATTTTATGTTTATCGCACCATTATTACTTACAGAGTCCACAGAAATAAAGTTATTCGATCAGGTTTGGACGGGTCTCCCAGAAGCTAAAAATCAAGCATGCTGAACGTATATTGCTTCAGTTTGCTTTGATTGCTTGAGGACTGATTTCTCTCTTTGTTATGTGTAAGATAAAACCAATGAACACAACATCCTTAACAGACATCCGCTACAAACGAAACCCGGTTTTATCGCACACTGATCACAGATGTCTACACTATCTTCACATAGCTTTGCTGCACTTTGCTCATTTGTGATTTTGACATTAACCACTTACTTATAATAGACGGAGCAAATTGTTGAGGTTAGAAATTCAACAATCATTTTCACTTGAAACCTGACAAATACCAGTCATTTGCTCACTTTGTTTCTCACTCGAAAACGTTTATGTTCTGTAAACAGCTTGTGAAATTCCTCACTACTTAAGAATTCTTCCATGGTTTACAAGACGTATCAAGTGTTACTGATGGGTTACGTCAAGTTTTACACGGTGTTAGACAGTGTCAGACATCATTGTTGAGGTGGTGAGAGCTGAACATGTGAGCATGTAGCAATGTTACTTATACGCCATAATTTCCCGGTATTAATCATCGGACTTTTGTTCTCTGTCGATTAACTTGTAGAGTGCGCCGAAAGTGTGCTGAGCCGGACGATCTACGGATATGTATATACGGTTGACGGAATTCGCTCGCGGATTACTTTATCACAGCGAACAAGGCCAATGGATGCTTGCTTATGTTTGCGGCATGAACGGCACTCATCCATACCCAGCGTATGGATGAGTTGAGGATTTCGTCATCCAGCCACTCAGCGACGTTTAGCCAGGTAATAGGCTTTTATGAAACCGAAACTCTTATCTTTCGGAAGCGAAAGTTAGACTCACAATATCACCAATATGAAAATATGAGATTAGGAGAGGTTCGACACAGGAGTATATATATGCCTTTCGCATAAGATTAGATTGAAAACGATCAAACAAATTTGGATTGGGAACCAAGCAAAACCGTCAGCATACGGAGCAGTAGCGACGCTGAAGAAGAGAAAAGATAACGGGTCATCATAAACTAGGTGTCCGAAAAGTAGGAACAGCCATGACTGGACGTATGATCAATATTCATAAAAGGTCATCTGAACGATGGCTAACAAGCAGGGTGTAACAAAATACAATTGATTGTATCCACACTGAGCGATTGCTCACTCTGTCCGCACGAAAGCATTACAAGTCTGCGCAAGCTCATCGCGCTTTACGTACAATGTACTTTGAGAGCGAGCTTTGCCCGCAGGAGGTTTTGTCCAAAGAATGTTTGCCTGGACCCCCTTTACCACCCAGCTTTGTGTACACAACTGTATGAATCTTAGTTTGCTGACTAATGGGAGGAAGAACTATGACTGTATTCCTGTCAGTGTGTGTAGTTTTGTTCCGTATAGACAAAATTCCGTCGAATATGGTTGGTTTGATACAATTCTTTTGATACGGTCACAAAGTCTGTGTGTGTCTAGCTTCGTAGACATTGATGGCGGTACGATTTACTCCCACTTCTTTATGAGTAATGTGAGAAGATTTGACCTTACTGAGGACGAACGACGAGTAGTCACCAAGTAAGTCATGACATCTCGAACCCTAACTTATCCAGATAGGCTACATAAACTGAGACAGTTCTGGAAACGCAAACAAAGTGTTAGATGAGACTTATTTCTAGCACTTAAGTGACTACTTTTGAGAAATATGCCCAGACCTAGCCCAGGCAGCCTTTTCCGGGAGAACTCTGTTGTTACCGTCTCACACGTGCTGTTTGACGTGCAACCAGCGCTCCTTCTGAGGGCAGGTGCACGCAGTCTAGATCAATCTGACAGTGTTTGTCATAGAATTGATTCATAAATTCGAAACGCTAGATGGAGTCTCCAGGGGGCTTGGCTGTCAGAATCAGAAACAGAGTGTAGATAGCCTTGGCATCTCATTTTCCGTTAGTTCGCAGTCTGACAGATAATGAAGCACGCCGGTGCTGTGCTTGATATTCGACGGTCGAAGTCTGCTTCTGCTCATTTTTGTTTAAATTTTATCAATCACATTCTTATTACTTCTAGGTTTCTGGTACTCAGACTTTTATTCCGATTTATACTTTCATTCTGAACCGTCCTAAGTAGCCTGAAGTTTACACAGTCACTGTTAGCTCCTATTATCTGTTAACGACGTTTGAATCTTGTCACCGAGACAAGCACAGTACCGGTCCGATGTACACACAAAACGAACATACAACGTCCACTACGTGAAATTTTATCAACCTACCTCATAAATACACGTAATGGTAGACCGTGAGATAGTATAACACAGCTCACACAAGCAAGGTTACCGTTAAACAAGAATGTTAGCCATCGGTAAACAGACTGAGAATAACACAACGTTATGAGTAAGTTGTAATATTCTACGTTTCAACCACCTCGTGTGGCCTTCCTCAGGAGCGTTGTAATGTTAGTTATGATAAAAGACGTGAACAAATCAGCCAGTCATCCTCACCTAGCTCAACTCCTAACATTAAAACATTGATTCAACCCAGAGTGCTTTTTGTTCATATTGTCACGAATTTAGTGATACACTATTAAACGGAATGTCCACAAACATGTCGGCGTAATAAGACTCGACAGGTAGTGGTGGTCGGAAATGGATTATGAGCACCAAAATTTTTGCCAAAAATCTATCTCTTACAAACTATATCACCGTTTCCATGTTTCTCGTCAATACAGGCTTAGTGAGAAAGGTCAAAATGCTTCTTAAATGGCTGGTTAGTTTGCTGTCTAGATGTCTGAATGACTGCATCTGACTAGACTTTTCTACTCGCATTATCTTATCATTGAAGACTGGTTTAAAAAAATCCCAAATGTACTAGTTTAAATTCGGAAAAATTGTGATTTAGGCAATAAAATTGGAGTAGTTGAAACTTACTTCCATCTGAGTTCGTTTCTACTCCGAAACCGTCGAACTGATTGAGATGCCAACTGCCTTCATATTTAGCACAGTTGGTCAACGATTCCTTCACACCGTAACGTCCACAAAATCCAGTAGTGAATGCACCTCGATAGACCCAGCGTCCTTTAACTTGTACACCTTCGCCATGACGTTTGCCTTTCAGCCAAGTGCCACTGTAGACATTCCCACTGGGCCAAATATATACCCCACGCGATTCGAAACCGGTATTCCATTCACCGGAATACTCTCCTTGATTCTCTGGTCCCGTAGCAACACCTAGCCCATGTGCTCTGCCATCCATCCATTCGCCCACATAGCTTCCACCATCACTGAAATCGAAGCGACCACCTTCCATGTTAGTGGAATAAAATAGCGTTGATGAAAGCACAGCTAGCTCCCTGTTGAAATAAACTAGCAGCAGATAAAGTCCAATTTCCAAAATAACCGCAGATTTCGCAAGCCACTAAAAGCTTCCCAAATGTACATGGTGTGACTGGAAAGCAGGATAGTATTATTAAACATAATTCAAATGTGTATAAGTGAATGGACCCGCTTATACACGCATGAATACTGTGCGCACAAAGGCACGCACCGATCGATCGAGAAAATTCTACTCGAAATTCGAGATTAATCAGAGGTGGCCGGTAATGACATCGATTTCACTAGGCGCAAGGGCAAAGTGTAGTCAAGAGGTGGCCACAGAAGTTCCTAAAAGAATGGCCACTGTCAGCCAATACGAGTTTTGTTTGGTCAATGTGAGGTGCGCTCCACTAACAACGGCTCGTGCTAAGTGTGCTGGAGGTTATCCCACACAACGTGAATAGGTGGCGTGTATTCACTGTTTGGGTCAGTGAAGGAGACCAAATGTGCGTGTGTGTGTGTGTGTGCGTGTGTGTATGAATCAAGAAGAATCTCTTACCTCCTTTGAACGCGTATAAAGTACGCTGTTATGCGTTCAGGCATGCATCTGGGCCTGTCTAGAAGTTGTGTCTACTTATGCACTGCGAAGTGGAGCCCAAACATGTGCGGGTTTGCCTGTCACCATCGGGATCACACTGATTTTCTACTCTGTCGTGGTGTGTGCGTATGTGCGTAATCCAGTCTCGCCGACGGACAGACAGTGAAGAAAAAGAGGTACCGCGTTCACGATATTTGGGAATTTGTGTCAGGGCGCGAGAGAGGGCTTGTTTAGTCCCGCGCACGTGTCTGTAGGGTAAGATACTGTAGCCCCAGAATGTCCCTAAATGATCGATAAACGCTAGTAAAGTTTACGGGTGTGAACACAGTGTTCAATATCGCAAGATAACTGAAATATCGATTATCGATTAAAGCCCGTAACGTGCGCTGGCAAATGTTTGCGTCGGCTAGTTACCGAAAAACGTGCACCGGAGACTAAAGTGATCAGTCACCATACCGGAGAAGTAAAGGAGACATTTCAGACATTTTTCGGTAACTAACATATTTATTGACGCTTGGAAAATCGTATATAAGTGAAATATTTTTGCGTTCAACGTCTGTTATGCTCCGTGGAAGAGTAAACAGTAAACCCAATAAGGTGAAATGTGTGCACCTAATTTCGGCCTATTTTTTTTAATAAATCCATTACACTACTAGCGTCGAGCTGAGCAGCATACTCCTATTCAACTCAACTTTATCCCACTTCAACGGTGACATTTCCACTACAACGTTCCTATTTCAGTTACATTTACACTTAATCCCATAACACAAATACTGATCGTTAGGCTTTATTTGAGCAGTACAGATTGTGGCTGAATACAAATTTGGAGATTTCGATGCCAAGTTCTTGCACACGATCACGTGATCCTTCTGTAAATGACGCTGGGGTGTTTTGGTGAATATACTACGTACTCAGTAGAATCAGTAATCAAATGCACATGGAAAATGGTGTAGGAATTTAGGCCAATATAAACGGAACAACCACTAGACGGTTACAGTGAGTCAGTTCCCGATGGCGTAAGGAGGATTGCATTAGTTGATCGATTAGTTGACTGCTTAACCGTCTATCAGTCGTCTTGCCTGATTGGTTGGTCAATCTTACGAGTGGTTAATTAATGACCGTTTGAAATACAGTTTTTAGACCATATCCTAAAAATGAAAACAATGGCTCAGAGAGATTATCTCGTCGGCCCACATGCAGATAGTGTCCAAGCTCGTACAGCGAACTCTAACATGATCAACGCGTTAGTCCAATTTCACTTTTTCATGTTACTGCACTCCAGTGGTACCAATGAACTTTGTACTGTTTTTTTGCCCAAGTGGCTGTTATGGTTGAAAAGTGGTAACTATTACGTTACCACAAAGATAGTTGATGTGAGGAAGTAAATTTGGTTGGACTAAATCTTGACATGATATTTAAGGAGTTCAGCTTGTGCTATGCACGAAGCATGACTGCCAACTAGACAACGTACCGCTTATTGCATACAACAGTGTATTTTAGAATAACGTGCTCTTCCGGTTTTCGTGCCGTGTTAATATGAAATTTTCAATATTTACTTGAGTGCAGTTGCCGTTTTCATTGAAAACTCTCCAGAGTACCGATTGATAACACGATGCAGTAAACAGACTCGCTTCCTGTTATCATCAATCCAAACGGGCAACCTTTATACGGTGCGGTTTTGCTAAAGTAGGGCAAACGAAATAAGTGAATATTCTCAATGAAGGTACTCACGTCATAAACACGAATGGAGTTAATAATTTGACGAGGTTACTTTGCAAATATGACGTGAATGGAACTGTGGTAGGTCATGGTGTGGATGGTGAGCCTTATGAGCCACAAGGTGTGAAGAACGCTTCCCCGGGCAAACGGGGATAGAAAATTCAACCGACTTATTGTCACAGTGACTTGTTAGATCGGACTAATCATGGTGGCTGGGCCAGTGGTATGGTTTGACCATTTTCTGAGCGCAGCTTACGATTTACAGACAGTTAATCGGAAACCTATTTCTATGTACAAATCCACACCATTCTAAATGTCCAGCAGCATATTAGATTTCTTTCTTGTTCCAGTGTAACGGGGTCACAAAAATGGATGTACTGGATACCTCAGGTTTTTGAGCACAAAACTTATTATGAACAGGTTTGTCAGCATAACACCAAATGCTTACCGGAATGTTGGATCTGGGTTTTAGTGCAAATGTTATGTTAACTTGGACCGAGTTGAAAAGTTCTAAGATATCCGTTAGATTGACGCGCTTGCCATTTGAAAAGCACGTTATCTACAGATTTCAAAATCGATACTTTCAGCAGGTCATGTTGAAACTCTGCCAAGAAGATATCTGTGAACAACAGCCCGAGTGGGGTTCCCACTGACGCACCAGACACCTCGCAGTATAGTCCGTCAGTGGAGTTGACCTGTACGCTTGCAGCACAAAAGTACGATAGCTGCCTCAACTCTGCTGAAGGTACTCAAACTTTCAACACATTTATGAACTCTTCCAATGGACAATTTACACAAAAGTGTGGCCCATCACTTTCTACAGTACTCTTGATTGTGAATCATTTAACAAGCCGTCTGTAGTGAATATAGAAACAATATTTGATACACAGTTGTTGGCTTAACGTCTTCAGTAGCGGTCAATCTTTTTCGGTGAAAAGAATTTCTGGAGGTCCATTAGGTTACGGTGTTCAGGGTTAGGCTGTAACATCTGTCAAAGATCAAAATACCCACGATGTCATCCGCATGCAAACAGCTCCTAAAGCTTTGAACTGTCTAGTGTTTCCGCGTATTGTGCGCTGTAATAATGTTTGTTTTCGTGAACTTTCAGTATAAAATTAACGTATATAGAACCATAACATTGTCACACTACATGTCCTTCAAATGTTAAATCAGAGTAAATTGGAAAGCGGTGCATAGATAAATATACTCTTGTTCGGAAATTGACTCTTTACTGTCCTGATAGTTCGCCGTGGTGAAAATGTACTCGATTCACCGCTTGTCCAAACCTCAACATAACAGAAGATTTAACAGGGCGCCAATCCAAACGTCGCGTTAAAGATATCACATCAGGATTCGACGAACAGTCTCAAGGTTACGCTTTCCGTAATTCACTAATTTCTTTCTTCCGTATTGCACCAATTAACATAGAGTTTGTCAGCTTGCGTGCGCTAATAAGATCAGCCAGTGACAAACTGTGATTCCCATAATAAATTTTTACATCCATAAGTTGGCTTTTCGTTTCATGAATAATCAACACTTACTTCTATCAGAACCAGATCTTCACCTTATTACTTGCGTTGGAGGTTTCAACTCAAGTACGGTTTCTAAGGCTACTTGAAGTCCCTAATTACGAGTAGTCCATTATCATTTCGAAGAGATCTATGTTTTATGACTTATGTAAATGTGGTTGCGCGCTAGCCAACTTACTTTCCTAGAATAAATCCACAAATTTCCTTTTGTGGACAACTCTATTCCTCTAGTTTCAGTAGAATATCTATTTGATTATCGATTTTTCTGGTAGTTCGACTACTGACATTATTTTTTAATAGTCTTTTAATCTGGTTCCATGAAAAAACGTAACAAACGCAATTTTCGTTAGCGTGTCTGCTAAATATATTTCCGTATTTCATAGACTCTTGATTGTCAAAACACTACTCGACTTCCAAGTAATCAGTCTCCGGGCTTGTAAAAATGCGTTATAGTAGATTTTGCTTTCAAGTATATCTGTATAACGTTTACATCTAATTCGGAAACGACTGTTTATATTTGTTTCCATATGTCTACTTTATCAGAAGGTGCCTAGTCGCCGACAGTTTAGCCTATTAAAACCGAAAAGGTGAGGCTTATACTGTCAAACTCTAGGCGATAACTTCCTTATTAAAGAACACCTCAATTTGAACATAAAACTAATGGCTGAGATTTTAGGGCGATGCAAATGATCTATTACAACAGCTCCGTTACGACCCACACACTTATGAAAATTTGTTTTGAACATTACTTGAACTGGTGGTTAACAACATTGGTTGCTTACAGTTGACTGGCGTAGGCCCACCTGTTACCCGTTAAATAAGTTGTTGGCCCTAAAAGCAGTTTTTATTTGGCAACAACAGTCAAGCTTCCCGGGCACCATACATGATAGCTGTTTATAAATACAAAATCCGCATCTAGTTCTTTTCATTGTTGTGTTAATCAAGAAGCTTATACCAGCAGTGGGTGTGTAGACAGTGGCGAGTGGTATATCAAAACTAACACATTCGGCTCAGAGAGTTTAACAAAGACTGAACACGGGACGCAGTCTCTATTGTAATCCCCGGTCACCGTTGGTACAACGGCCCGACAAGAGGTTGGGTAATCTCTGTGACCGCTAGCCTGTTGCTCTTCTGCTTGACCTAACCAATTTGCCAGGTTTAACGATAAAGCCACACATAACACAGCTAAGACGGAATCAATAAACGAGCACTGGATGAGATGGATCATGTCTCAGCGCTATTCGCAAAATTTTCCTGGGGTATTACTTAACGAGAATAAGATGACTTGATTTGTTCTGGCGCTATTGTAGTTGAGAGGGTTCTTTTCTCTTAGACTACGGTGCATTTTGGTGGACTGTTTACTCACCTGGTGTTGAAGCAACCAGCAAAACTGTTGTAATATTTTGTATGTCGATCAGTCAAGAATGCGCGATCTTTTCGAAGTGAGCGGAAATTTTGTTCTCAAATTTGGCTTTCAGGATTTCTGCGTAAGCTATGAGCGTGAAGATTTACACTATTCCATTCTGACATGTTATATGGTTGGTCACCAATGTTCAGAAATCAGATATATTTTAAAGGCTGTCTATGTCATTTCTGTTTCCAATCTTATTTTGGATGTGGCGGCAACGGAACAAAAAATGGGCTGATCAAATAACCCGCGGTTTCGCCGTGACTACTGATTGGATTCGAACACGAATATCACACTCATGCTTACGAGAGATGCTTACAACAAGTGTAACAATCTTTGATACGTTATACTGTGAGAGGGAATTGCTTAGTACACGTTGCTTGTTCGTCGTGTTCCTCCAGTCAGATTTTAGGCCTCGACTGACATGTGCTATATTTGTCTGCAACTACTTGCAATTATCATGCGTACCATCATTTACAGACCTGCGTTTGGACAGTGAATTTAGTAAATCAGCATTGACCATCAATGACTGTTAGTATCTTTTCTACAATTAGTGCTGAGAAGACTACGGAATGGGTTTGAAAAGTGTGCCATCCGTATCTGTGGTATCGTATGATGCGACTAAAACCTATCACACCAATATCACCCACAGTTAGATCATAAACTACCACTCTTCAGATCTCTGATGGTTGGGAACAGTGGTGGTTTTCCTTGAGGTAAACGTCATCAAGCCCAAGTACCGTTAAACCCAAACGACAGAGAGTAGCCAATCAGACTCCAGCCCAAGGACTCCAGGGAACAACCAATCGGACATCAGGTCAAAGCTCAATTGCGACAAAATCAACCAATGTTGGGTCAGGCCAAACACGACAGAAAGCGACCAACCAGAATTCAGACCAGTAGGTCAACCCACTCTGCTATATAAGAGCAGGCATCGATCCAACTTCACCAAACGCCACATTCAAAATTATACGCCCAAACACTCACGCACTGATGATGTCACCTCGCTTGGTGATGAAACGTTTGCAACCTAAATGCCAAGCTCGGCGAACATATCAATACCAAAACCATCAACCCGAGCTACAAACAACACCACCACTATTCCCAACCATCAGAAACCTACATGGGCGCACAGCGCTAAAAACAGTTCGTTGCTGGGAGACCTTTGCATGCACAGGGGCTTCCACACGTGAACAGCTATTCTTCTTGCATGAATGCCTGCGTCAAAACATTCTCCCACCAAGTATCAACTACAGACCAGCGCTCAATCATCCACAGGCTTGGGAGATAGACAGACAAAACGGGAGACGGGGTCAGGCCAAACACGACAAAAAGCGACCAACCAGAATTCAGACCAGTAGGTCAACCCACTCTGCTGTATAAGAGCAGGCATCGATCCAACTTCACCAAACGCCACATTCAAAATTATACGCCGAAACACTCACGCACTGATGATGTCACCTCGCTTGGTGATGAAACGTTTGCAACCTAAATGCCAAGCTCGGCGAACATATCAATACCAAAACTCTTCAGATAACCTGAGCATTTTCATCTCAATACCTTTGTGTTTTAAAAGAGCCGTATATTTGGTCACACACAAAACAGTTCGTTGNCTTCAAGAGCCCTCATTCAACTAGTCAGCATGTGGATTTTTGTTCTTTCAGTTTTCCTAGTCAGTGAACGCCAAGTTGTGCCGATGCCGGAAGTCGTTACCTTCTCTAGAACAAGGCCCTTGGAAACTAGTTTCCTCATAATGTTTCGCGCAGCAGCCTCACCGGCTACAAATGTGAGGATGCATGCGTTTCAGACTACGTGTTGGCTGTGTTAGACCTCCATTTTACAAAGCCACCAGAGTACCATGAAGTTGCGCAAGTGGTTTATAATATAGAGATACGAATAACGTTTATAGAACTAGTGATTTAGTGAATGAAATCTTCCGGTGTCTAAACGTAGGCGACCTACGTGAATCTCATTCGTTTCTGCCCCTGATGAATCTCTAGAAGAACGAACACTCCAGGGTTAACCGTGTAACTTTTGGCGTTTCGGTTTTTATCTTACTGTCCATAGACTAATGCAGTGACATAATTTGCAGACTTCCTGTATGCGAGAAAGTGGTGGAATACTCTTAACGACGACTTGCCTTTAAGCGGTAAAGTTTGCTTTCGCTGTGATCCTTCAGTATCTGTTGGTCGATATTCGCTTTGTTGACCAAGAACAGTGTTAAAACTTACAGCATGGTCCATGGTTAATTTACCATTTTCTGCTTGTTGTATGTACTGCAAAAACGTTCTCTTCGAACACCCAGATGTTCTTTCAAACGTCTAAACAGCACGCCACAGTAGAAACAAGGTACCACATATTATTCACTAGAGTTTCAGTGCTTCTGTTTGTCCTCTTCCATCATGTATAAAACTAATGCCTCAAAATATGATAGTGGAAAGATTAACAAAGCAACATCGAAGTAAAATGCCTCGACTTTATTTTTTTTTAAACATTCGACAATTTTGGCTCCACAGTTGTGTAGCCATTACCATAGATTCCGAAACATTCCATCTCCCCAACAGTTTAGTGTTCATGGTGTTGGTTCTAAGGACATGAACCCATCTACAAATCCCATGCTCTAGAAGTCGGCGTTCGGTTCGAGTTGAGAATAACGGCGCTTTTTACCTAAGAAAGAATGGAAAAGAAATCGATGTGTCGTCAACATTCGGAGATTTCACGACGATGTCTTTTGGAAAGTCCTCACAACAGTTACACTCTTTTTGTTACCAAGATCGACGTTGCACAATTTTAGGCCTATGACACAACCTTTATTAAATACGTTGTTTCTAACGCATGGCCAGCGAACGAAGTGATTCCTTCCAAAACCCTGATATGGATGTGGAGTTTGTCTCCACATAAAGTGGACACAAAAGTGTGGGATAGAAAGTAACAGGAACCAGAGTTGAGCATGTACTCCATCCATATATATATATATATAAATGAAGTAGGTTTTAGAGTACGGTTGAGGTAGATCCACCAAAATGGTGCGACAACACTGTCTAGAGATAAATATAGACAGGATACAATACTGAGTAATAAACAAGCAGTGTGCATGAACTTGAGGTATCATACCGGAGGGCAGGAATCAAACTTTATGTAGCTCGGATCTTTTCAGAGAAATTTTCGACACTGAGCTCTCACCACGATTTGTTTCACTTCAGCTAGCCGTTGTGTTCGGCCGGTTTGACGATCTCCAACTTTTTGTGTAGAGTTTCTCAAGTGCGTATGTAACTAAACCAATCGCCACCCAACAATTAAAAGTCAAATATGGAGGGAAGGCTTAGCTTTTGGGCCGGAATTCTCAATAAAATTGGTGTGAAACTTGTCCAGTGTGGCTTGGCGAATCAAAGACTTAAGCAGTGTCTAGTTATGAGGTACTCTATTAAAGAGTTAACATTCCAATCAAAAAGAGGTTGTTGACTTGTCCAAAAAACAAACCAAAAGAATAGCAAAATATACTCCCATATGCAGAGAGAGTACAGAGAGTTTTGTTAAGAGGACTGTAAAGTGGAAAGAAGTTGAAGGAATAAGACAACTATTTAATCAGGTTTTAGGGCTTGCTATCCTATACGGCGTATCACTTAACAAGTGGTACTACCATGAAAATATTTACCCGAAAATCGGAGTAAATAATCTTGTGTATTTTGTTGCGGTTGTTAAATGAGTAGGATCGAGTGACTGTTGCCCGCATTGATGGGGCGTTATCTTCTTAGCTTGTGGTTGTACTGGCAATGTTTTTGAGAATATGCACCAAAAGGTCAGATCGTGCCGCCTCAATAATTTGGCCACAGTTGTTGAAGAACAATCTATTTGTACTACACAACTTGCATATTTAGTCCTAATCTTATTTATAGACAATTGCCGAAGACTGTATGGTATTTAAGTTCCTGATTAATACTTTATACCTTCGCTTTTCAAAGATAACGGCAAGGGTATGCCGTAAAAAGTAACAGTCGTAAAGTTGCTTTCTGGGTGCTGCTCATCATTAGCTATTTCAGCATAGATTTGCATATCTGTTTTTCACTCGCAATATCTTCAGGCAGAAAGCGTTTTCTGTTCGGTTCCTGAAGACTACATCTTAGGAGTCCTCCTTTGAAAAAGACGTCTCCAACTTGTGAGGACATGTGATTTACTCACTACTCAGTATGAGATGATATGACTGGCTGCCCGGTGTGTATCTTATTTCTAATGATACAAGTTAAAGTCTTCTAACTTCCATTCGTGTGTAGAAATCTTCCGTAGAGCTTTCCAATGTGCGTGGTCTTGAGTGAGTTTTCGAATCCTAAGTTCTCGCAGCTTGACTACGTCATTTCCTTCGATAGCGTGGCTTCTGTTTAGAAGATATTTTAACCTTTACCAGTGCATTTACTGTCTGAGCTAATTTATACAAACTGTGTTTCGACTGGTTAAATTGCAAGGTACTACTTTGAAAGTGAACATTTCCCCCTCAACTGTATTACAGCCAAGCGGTTTGCGACGACAATTTGTGAGTGTGCATTATCATCAAGGGGTATCTACGATGCAAGCCAGAAACACATGCGTAATCAATATTGTTTCACAGTTAGGAACATTAGATAAGTTCGCGAGAAGTCTGGACATTCGCTGTAGACGACCAGTGGCTTATTGCAAGTGCAGCAGAAGTCTGTTAGTGTATATTTTAAAAAAGTTACGTTTGTTCTTGAGTAGTTAATTGTGTATGATGTCTGGACCGTATATTCTGTTCAACAACAGGACGCCTAATGCAAACGGCACTGGACACTTGAACCCTTAGCAACGAAACAACGTAAGATGTCCGAATAACAAGGTGGTGACAAATAATCACAGTGCACGACTTTAATAGGTACCGCTTATCGTACTGGGATCATGTTAATTTAGCTCGCCTGTTGGGAGCACGATGCAGTATGGAAGGGTACTGAAATCAATGAGACAGCCATATCGGTACAGAGTTAACTGCTCTAGGAGCAATGACTTTTTTATCAGACCTTCATAAGTTCTTCAAACGTTTCTGTACACTATTACGGTCAACTTTCCTTTTATGTTACACTACTGTCCCGCCAGACTCAAAAGTGACCATGAGTGCACGTAACATGCTTGTTTCAATGGATGTATCACGAATTATTAGTTCTGGTATTGATCAGTCTCTTCATTTCAGTGTGAACTTACTAGACGACACTCACGTAAATCAAGGTTGTTCACTAACTGGATCACCTCAGCAATAGCAACATCTTTCATAATGAAGTTAAACGATGAAATTACTGAGTGAAAAATATTCAGTGAGGCTGAAAGGCTAGGGGAATTGACCACATCATATTGAACAGTGTAGTTATATCTTGAAGATTTCGGAATATACTTTCCGGGATGCCTTACTGAGCATCAGACCAGAGATGCGTTGATTAGTCAAAATAAAAATGGTGGAAATGAACTTTATAGAGACCATCCTTAGGGATTGTGAAATTCAGACTGCCCTGAATAGGTGAATGCCACAACGAAAGACTGCCAGTTCTGCTCACATTTCAGTTATAGGCGATCAACTTTACTGAGTTATTTCAACCAATGCTCCTATTTCACACCTTTCAAGCGTTAATTATTAAATGGTTCTTCTCTTCTAATACGCAACCAAATCAAGCTGAAAAGTGACAACCTTTAACGGCAGATCCGGAATCACTTGCATTACGAAACGTTTTCTTCTGTTTTCTTCACTTGAAATGTCTTTGCAGCTGAGACACTGTCATCTACTGAAGCATTTTACTTCTGGTTATTTTCTTCCCGTGCTCCACTTTGACATCAACAGTACAGTGAAATTTCTTGTGTGTAAATTTTTCTGTGAAAATATCCGAACCGAACAGCAATCCTTTCATTTTCTTCTGGAACCAATGGGCCGGATATTGGTATATTACCACTACGTTCCGTAAGAAACAACGGAAACACGTTCTATGAAGTCACGATGGCTACAGTGGTATGGGTATGTGATTTCCATCACTTTTCGAATATGTGTTTCTTTGGTTTTTATTTCGTCTCTCCTAATTTTGCCACTCTTCGCCTTGCATGCTGCTGAACACGAGATTGTCTTTTAAATTTCACGAGAACAGGAATATTTTATTTTTTCTCGTATCTTAATTATTCGCTTGCAAATCCAAATTTCGACGGATATCGGTGTTGAAATCTGGAACTTAATCCATTTTAAAGTTGCATGCAACCTTAGCCCTGGAAAAGCAGTTGATAACCAGGCAGTACGGAAAGTCTTAGTCATAATTAGTCACTTTGTCGTACATTTAAAAGTATGTCGATATACTATGTTGCCTAAAATTCCCCTTCAGATGTGCTCCCTGGTTTACTAGTCTATGGGGAAAACCAATCAGCTAGCTTCACAGTCTCACCTGTATTTACATCGGCCATCCTAACCGATCAAGCAGCGTGCCCAAATTAACTTAGCACAAATTATTAACCATAGTTCTAATAATCCATGAAGTACTTTCCCATGCTTGTTACCATCTTTAGCATCGATATTTTTTTAAGCACATTTTGGTACCAAGTTTTATTCTGCACTTGCGGAAATTTTGCATTTTCAGCGATATCACAATATGTCACGGAACAGGTCCCTCAAATATAACTGATCAGTCGTTCTTTCCAAAGCGACACCTTATTGTGTAATCGAGATTGGGGTGTTTATCGTGATTTATCAGGATTCTCAGTGTTTCCACTGTTCACTGTCAATAGTGAAAACACTGTTACTATAAGGTTCATCAAATTCACATTGTGTTCAAAATCAGTAATATTAGACAATATATTGGTAAAGTTGTCACTGTGGACATGAAAAATAAGCCTGTTTTCCGACAGCCTTTAATGGCCCTCGTGAGCAACCTGACCGTTTCTGTAAAAGTACGGTGTACTATGTCGGAGGATAACGAAATGCACCACTCCGTTCTGTGAAAAATTTTTTAAAAATCAGAAGTGAATGACGAGATTAAATCGTCTTTGTCGTTAATGGTTAAGAAGGTAGATCAAATGGTATAATGTCATTAACTGACAAAAAATTAACACACTACATTTGGTTGAATAATCTTGATTTCTTACCGTTAGCCCAAATCCCCTAACAGAAGCTTCAATTCTGTTCTAGAAAATACGTGTGCTAAAATGAGGCAGTTTGTTTAGCTTCTTATCAGTTTTGAACCTACTATGGTTTAAAGCAAGAAGACACGTTAAAATTTTGTCTCCTGCAAAAGTAAAACATGCAAGTTACCGACGTCACACAGATACAGAAAAACAGGGACTAGACACGCCTACAAACACACAAAGAATCTTTCAGTCTGAGTATCANCTGATCTCATTAAACCTACTAGGTGATATTTTAGGTTACTGTTGAGTAGTCGTAGATTTCGTTAATTCCAAGAATCATGTGGCCAGGATTATGGCAATCCGATTGGTTGCTTCACCCACTTTTGTGGACAAAACGTCGACTAATAATTATTGATCAGCATCATTCCACAGAAAGCCAGAAACTTCCAGTTCCCATTTCGAAACATTATCCAGAATGGGGTTGTTGGGTCAACCTGGTTGCTTGTTTGAATGTTTGTTTTCTCTGTTTGATGAAGAGGCATATATTACTGTCTTTACCTTGTTCCAAAGTTCCTTCGATTTTTCTATCACAACGCACATATAGAGCAGTGTGATAACGTTGTGATAAGAAAACGGTGCACTTTGGCACAACGCCGCTGTTTGTCAGATCCAAAGCTGGCAACTCTTACCTGCAAAATCCTACTTTTTCAATGCTCTGCTGAAATGACATGTAGGTCGAACATCACTTACAGTTGATCAAGTCTATTCCATTCACACTGACCTCCCAGATTTACTTTAATCGCGGTACCATCGACTGGAGTTAACAGGACAGTTACTATCCGGGTAACCTAATCACTATTCACAAAATTACTGGTTGAGCTTTCAGTTATGATAATCCGCCTGTGCCTAATGTGAGATCAACGGTGCAATGATCAGTACGGTTGCCTAGTGGGAACGTGGCCGGAGTTCTAGTCCCGTCTGTGGCAAGGATATGCAATACTGACGAGCTGTAATCAGACCAAAACTCGCGTCCAGTGCCTGTTTTCGAAAGTGGCGGGCTGGAATGTCTATGGCAATTTGATGGCTGCTAGCAACTGTGAAGGAAGTTCGACCTATAACAGCCAAACATGCTACTATCGACCAGTAATTTGTGTTGAATTTCTATAGAGTTCCTTGAACAATAATATTACGCAGCACCCTCAGATAACGAATTTTTTGACAAGTTCAAAGTTCAAATGTTAATTTACTGTTCCAGTTAAAATATGGCGCAGCTCAAAGATAAAACTGCGAAGTTTCAAAAGTTTTATGAGTATTTTGACACAGATTTAGGGCAGAATATTTTCGGTTTTGTTCAGTTCACCAACTGTGTCATACTCCCTCCATTTACCGGAGCAGATTCATTCATACACGTAACGTTATGTTGGGGTCGTTCAGCAAAAACCGTAGTTGGTAGGTAATTTACTGAGCTTAACATTCAGAATGCAATCGTTTTCTCATCAAATGAGGTGAATCCACCTGCGCTTAGGGTGTTGGACATATTACAGAGTTGAATCCAAACCTCGTTGAAAATGCACGAATGATATCATCCTGTTTGGCTATGAAATGTTCGTTATGTCAAGCTTGGCAAACAAAAGAATATTTTAGAAAGTAACCCAATTTTCCAACTCCATCACTATGTCTTTTCATTCTAATCCAGACTTGGCTAACGCCTGACTGAGTATGCTTGAAGAAGTAGATCTAGAAGTGAGATCTGGGTGATCTTTGTTGAGCAAGTTCAGGGCATTGTGTGTGTGAATTCCTGTGCTTCCTGTTATTCAATTTTTTTTCAGCTAAAGGCTGAGACTTCATTGCAATCCAGGCAGTGCATCAAAAAGCCGTAACTGAATGGTCGTAGCAACGGCCGTTAACGAATCTGAATTGCCATCTATGAAGCCTAGTAAATTTCTAAGGTAATCGAGTGTACCACGTGTTACATAAACTTGGAACAGACCTGTAAAAGCCTGATCTTCTCTCACATGTGTGAGACATCTTGTCGACTACAATAAGCCTAATTTATCTTTGTTCTGTTGGTTGAGTACAGTTGATGGGGAGTGTAGAAGGTTCTACGAACTCTCATAGTAGGGTTTGTCTGTTTCCGTTGACATCAACCTCATTTATTCCAAGCATGTATGAGGTATCCGTTGAGGCGCACCGTTGTTGCGTGCCATTCGCCTTGTTTCACGCTTAATTATTCGTCATTCTAAGAGATGAAGTTAACCGGTCTCAACCTTTGCGACAGACACATACACACAAACACACACACACTACCCCTCGCACAAAAGCCTTAGTTTATGAGAAAATCACTTAGTAGCTGCATCCCCTTAATTCACTGGACAACATGTCTAAGGGTTTTGCCAGAAGCCACGTCCAAATGTCGCGACAGTAATTGTTGGGTATATTTTGTATCAAAGTCTGCTCACACGCTTTGCCAAATACACTGGATGTAAAGGGTCTGTGCCGAGTACTCTAATTCCTGTTTGCGGTTGATATAACTGCAAATTAGGAGATTCAGTTAACCCTGGTGGTAATATGAATGCTACTCCGTAGCCGGCTGCACATCTTCCGATTGGCGAATTGAACTCAGGTTGGCGGTTTATTTTGACTCTGACTACCCTACACACCCTGGGAGCAACCGCCAAATATGCGCTCGTGCGCATCACCAACGCACGCACTTGCATTGATACGCATGAATGCGTTAGACTCGAGAACGGGGCGAACTCGAAAAGTGAAGCGCGTGCGGAAGCGTATCAAACCGCGGGCAGCTTATTAGCCGAGTTACTTCATGCCTCACTAAGCAAGGCAGTTTGCCAAGTCGCGCTTGTCTGAGGCATCGTTTTGCCGTATCACACTGGTGGGTTCACGCCTCAGCCTTGATTGGAACAGGGGACATCCAACCCGAATTAGGTGGATGTGATTGCCGCGTAGCATCATAGATAAGGAGGAATAACGTGTGAGGCAGGAGAAACCTGACCACTTTTGAAGCGAACACGCTTCGTTGCCATCCATGCAAATCTGTTTAGAGAGTGCAGGATGTTTGCCCGTGTCCGAACTGCAGCATATTCTGACTTATGGAATGGGGTGGGTCTGATTAAATGGATTGAGTTCAAACAAAAGCCGGTCACATTTAGTGAAACTTACATAGAGAAAAGGTTTATCAAATGTGCCTCAATTAGCCCAATGGATTGGTCAAAGTACAAACATCTGATATGCCAGCATTTTCCAGATAGGGGAAACACACTCATTCATCATTACACGAAACGGAGCCAAGCTGGTTGCTATTTGTTCTAAAGGTTTGTCAAAGAATGAGATTTGACTGTTCCAAGGAGTGAAACATATAGTGAAACTGTTTTACGAATAATACGCATGCTCGGAACCAGTTTGCTTTCTAGTGACGAATTGCGGTGAATGAATGGATGCTGAGCTATCATTTGCTGTAGTTTGCGGACTGACTCCAAGTGTTTATTGCGCTCTAGAATTGAGATAGTTTTCACAACATATCATTACTTGTATGATGTGACTACATAAAAGTTGGCGACAACGTTGATCCGGATTCAGGCTGATGCGGGGCCGACACTGTTGATGTTGCGTTGAACCACCCTCGTGGACAGCTTTTATCAGATGCAGGCCTTCCATTAAGGAACTGTTGAGTTGGAGGCCAGTTGAAACCATGCGATGGAGCGAGTGCTGTTGGTACCAAAGGAAACACAGGCCAGCCCGAAATTAGTTTGTCAACACTGGACGCATTTCTCAGTAATTCTGCCATCTGCAGATAAAAGCGCTGCTGCGAGAAAGGTGTAGATGAGCCAGCAACAGTAGATTTGTGAGTCATTTGGGTTTTCTTCGAACATGCCGGTCTAGTTGATTGCTGCTGAAGGTCAGTCGACAACGAACAACCAGAGTAATGATTAGTAAAATCGGGAGCACACAGTGGATCGGATATCATATATACCTTATTTTCCATTTGTTTCGCCCCTCTTTCCGAGCTAGGTCCAGTCAGTTGAAAGTCGATCACATTGTAGGCTGAATCGATGTCTTGCAACAGATAACCTCTTTCAGGGTGGCTCATTGGAAGTGAAGCAAAATCAACCGTATCTGTTGGAAAGCGTGGTAAGTTTGGCCTTTTTCCATAATTTGAAAACCCACGGGATCGTCTATTACAATCTGTTCGTCTGCGTGCGTTCCGAACAGCTTTTGATGAAAGTGGCTGACATATCGTTGAGCGAATCCATCGATGTTTTCCACCTTCAGAGTCTCTATTAGTTTCTGACGACTTTTCATCTTGTGATGATTCGATTTTTTTTCTCTCTATAATTTGGGCACCTGGTGGGTTTGCTGATACTGTAATTTGTCCGTCTACCTGAAATGCAAGTTGAATTCCACTCCGATCAACCTCGAGTTCGTCATCATGATGACTTTGCTTAGGCAAGCTTCCTTCATGATCAACAACACCACTTGCTCCTGAGGCACAGAGTTCATGCATTCGCAGCTGAGCATGCTTCCTTGGTTGTCGCTCGTTCTGTACGGCTATAAAACAGAGTTCACCACAAAATTATCACAACATATTCATAAAATAGGAGGTTTCATAGATAAGGTGCTTATCAATAGGTCGTTCATTTGGAACAACATGGACCTCAGCACCAGCTCGAACCGTCAGCGATCAGTTCAATCAAATCAAGAACGGCACAAATGTTTAAATCACATCCATCCAAATAAACCCTTAGTTTCAGAATGGTTGCGTCTTTTTCCGAACTCGTGAGTTATAAGCAGCTTCCCTGAAATTAAGACATGCGAAATGTCTCTAGCCAGCTGCATTCAGGAATGTCATCTGCTTGAATTGGGAGAAACGATACGAGGATAGTAATGATTGTTATGCCTAAGTAGTGCTGACTGGAATGGTGATGAAGTAAGCAGGGCGTTTAAGTCACAATACGAAAGCAACTACTTCAAATCGCTATTCAACTGTCTTGACCCGATGAGTTCAGAGAACTAGATTCACCACAGCGAAATGCGGGCTCGAATGCCAACATACCCTTAAACATTATTGGCTTGTAAGTGGTTAGCAAGTTGACATATCGCAGACCGTGATCCGGTAATGAACTACATGTTCTATATTTCAAACAAGTCTTCATTGGTTTTGTTTTTAATGATGATAGGTGAAATTGTTGTACCTTGAGAACATGTGTTCATAATCTCATATTCAAAAACTAGGTGGTATGACTCATTCTAGGGATGCATCCAACTTTTCAAATTCATTGCGCTGGAGGTTCCGCACAGTCGATTCGACGTCGTGACCAACAGAGCAAAACATATATGAGATGCTGACTCTACTAGTGTGGTTTCTGCACTTCATATAAGCCAGCTTGGAAAAGGATGACATGCTATCATCGCTGCGGGGAAACACATTGTGATGCGTTACAGTGTTTTTACCTTAGTTGCCTGCAAGTTGACAAGCATGCATCAAGGCCCTAGAACGATCCAAGAAAGGGTATAATTGATCTGCTCCCTAACACTCTGAAGTTTACTCGCAAATCACGGACTCAATTTCCCATCCTACTTGATGTTGATGTGACTCAACTAAGGGAGATCGGTTTCTCACCACTACATCGGTAGTTACTATGAGCAGCTGTCCAAAAAACTCCGTTTATCAAGAATATGTCAAATTATCGCTGTAACGTGATTAGCACCACTCAGAGAGCATATGACTCTAACGTATGTTAGCCACTGGCGATTGTGTACAAAACGATACAGAACAATAATTAGCACAAACAGAATCAACTAATATTATTTAGGGGGCATCGGTCACCTGGCGTTTGACTCGTCTGTCATCCGATAATCACAACGAAAACAGCGTTATAACTTATTCACACTTGTGTCGGTTCGTTAAGTTCACAACACTGGATATTGAGTCCTATAAATTCGCCTTGTTCAGAGATTCACAATTAGCCATATAAGCATCGAGCTGAGCTCGAAAATGAAAACTGCATGCTTGGAAGCATAAAGTCCGTTTTGAACGGACGATATTGACAAAAGACATGGTTTCGAAAGCTTGACACCACTCACACTTGAGCGCATCTCTCACATTTGTTACGTGACGCACTTTACAATAAATCATATGACTGACAGTTCGACTTTGTTATAGCACATTTCCTGTCAGCGTGAAAACTGTTGTTTAATGTGCTTGTTCCATACATGCAGTTATCAGCTGTCGACTGCCGGTAGTGAAGTGAACAAGTAGCACTAATGGCCTCTAAGAAGCGACGGAAAGAGTCTAACAAAGCTAATGAAACACGAAACCTCTGCTCAAACCAGAATGACTTTTAATTGGAAACAAACGGAATCTACCGTTCCCTTACTTTTGATGGCTGCATGCGCGGAATAAACAAACTGGTCTGTTGTGGATGAAATCAAGGATAAGTGGATAAACATCTGGCCTGTGCGGCGGAAACGTTGTTAGTCTAGGAATTCCGAATAGGTTAGTTTATTTGAATAGTCACATGCTTGATCACGGAGTTGTCATGGAAGTAGCGGGTGAACGAAGTCCGGAGCCAGAATGACAGCTATTAAATCACGTCGCTATCTACGGTAGTCGAAAGACTGAAGATTTTTGAGACTGCTGACGTGTACGCTTCATCCGCACATCTTTTCTCACTGCATGGCTTGCATGGGTGAGAGATGTCCTCTGAGAAGTCGTACCCGATAGTTGTTGGTTGTATACAATAGCCCGCGTATTTTGAGATTACCGTGCTAAAATGGAAATTGTGCGCAAAAGAATATTCTGAAACCCTATCTACCTAAACGGTCCCTTACAAATTGGTTTGTTAGCGTGAGCATGTACAGAGAATGCAGCTCATCGCTTGGTCCGTGTAGTCTTAATGTTGGAAACCGAGGTTAGCCAAAATAGACACCAAGGTTATCCGAAAATGAATTCATATCGATGCACGAAAAATCTGACATTGCGGATTGCCTCCGTCGATTCAACATATCTTCTAGAAGGTGAATCCGAGTCCGAGGAATCTACGATGTGTGACACAGACTTCTTAACAATAATACATTTTTGTGACATTTGTTAAATGTTGGATCTACTGACCGGTTTTTCTATCCATTCGTTTCAAATTTCGAAGAGCTAGGTAATATTTCGGTGAACGAAGTGAATACTGCAAAAAGGTGGTGAGGTAATTTGAATTTTATTGCAAAAACTTGTGGTTACAGTGTTCCATCTTTATGAAAATGTGTTTCGTAACCTCACAAAAAATGTCGAACATATCATGCGAGCTTTCCATTCCACAGTATCACTAGAAAAATTGTATTTTGCCTTACTAATGAACATGTCGAAGAAGGAAATATACAATTTTGAGTCACGTAACTACCACAATATGTCTATCAGAAAGTGCATGAAAGAAATGTCAAAACATCACTGTGTATGTTGACTGTTCCATATTCTTCACCAGACAGAATCAGACATTTAATTTTCCGGATTACATCCATTTGCAAATCAACTGATATCACTTTCGTTCTCGCTATCAACATCATGGTCATAGGTGATCAGACACACATATCTGACTACCATATGAACTCTTCGTGTTGACTTTCAGCCTAGAAACGTTTGCAGAACGCACAGTAGCTCACAACAGCGTCATCAGTACTTATTTCATGTAGAATGGATAAGGTCGGTTAGCTCATCGCGTTTTATCTAACCAAAATAAGAAACTTTACCTAGATCACAGTTTTGAGCTCTCCACAACTGGTTTTTATGTGCGTTTTCCTACCAGTTTCTGCGCAGCATTAGTCCTGGAAACACACGCCTGGTCTGTCATCAGCCTATTTTTGAGGGCTCTCCTCGTAGTAGCAACTGGCCTTGCAGGGCAGTTTTACTCACACATTACACCTTTTGTCTATTTCTGTAAAAGGTAGTGCAGCATAAGTTCTGGCAGTTGTTAATGAGAAATATGATAACAGGAGCTGCAGTTACAAAAGCCAACTCACCGTCTTTGTTCATCCCCACACGAATACATTTCTTCAGTCGACACGCTTGACATTGATTTCTATGCGTTTTATCGATTTCACACATGCCCGTTCCTGCTTGACATCTGTATAATCACACATTGTTCGCAAAAAGGAAGACGAGTTAACTAACTTTCAATGTGAAAGGTAGTCGAACAATGAATCTCATGATATGTACATGTGAGAGACCTTCATGCAAAGCGTCTGCGCGATAAATGTTGTGCGAAGTCTATGCGCACGCTGGAGCATAAACTAACATAATTACACGAAAAATGTCACCTAAAGAGAACCAGATGATCGAAGTGATCTTTAAATGGCTTACAAATTCAGTTAAATTTCAATGAGCAACCCAGTACAGTAAACGTCTGTTCGACTCCGTCATTATGCAACCGCCCAACGAGATCGCTGTCATTCATTGTGTACTCAGTTGCTTGCTAGTGTCAAGCGTCGAGTGACTGTTTGCGTAAGCATCATCTTGTTCGTTTAGCACTGGTAACATAAGGAAGCGTGTACTCCAAGAATGTAGAAAGTGGTCAGATTGGTTCACCCTAGCTTACGTAAACAAATTCATAGCGACTCTAACTACTTGTTACTAAAAGGCTTGCGATTTTTTCTGTTGAATGGTGGCATAATTATGCCTAAAAATGGTGTTTTCTGTCTGGCATTGCTTTATAAGAGAAAAGTACACAGTCAACTTATCATCTCGAATTTCAGGGAGTATATTATACAGTACATTACCAGATGACTGATGAGAGAATTCAAATAAGAGTTTAGCTTTTATCAAAATTCGGCAGGATTGCTGGGACACGAACGTGAGCATCCACAAGTTTGGATCAGAGTCAGTCCTGCTTGGAATGTAGCCGGCGCTGGTGAAAAGAAGACAGCTTGCAGCTCTTGTTCTTTATGGGATGTCCAAAAAGAGTGAAGCGTACTACCTTCTCTTTGGATTCTATAGAAGAATTTTCACAAAGCAATTTCTCATATTTGGAAACAGTTATACGTGCATCAGGCGTCTGTTTTGAACGTACAAACCAAAATGGAAATTGAGCTCACTTGGTAGAAACGTGGTCTATGTAGATTCCTAATATTTTGTGAGAACTTCAAAACTCCTGCTCATGCACTTGGAAAAGGTGTACGCCCATCCAACGGTTGTACTTAACATTACTGACAAACCACGAACGCTCATTCATGACTCAGTGGCTAGTAGCTTCAACTAAGTGACTTCCGGAAACATATCACCGATTGAGTAACGTACCAGAAACTCCTATTGAGGAAGGTAATTCTTTGTTATTTCCTACTCTCATCTTCATTATCCTTGTCTTAATTTCCATATTCGGACCAGGCACTATGATTTAGGCTGTTGCTAATGTTGGCAATAGTTCCGGAAACAAGAAGGTATCAGTGAATTGAACTTCATTATTGAAAAACCATGCAAAATCAGTGAAGATTCTGGCAGATAAAGAGTCAACTGCTTGACTGTTGCGGGCTGGATATTGGTTGCCGCACAGAACCATAACCAAGAACTTCCACAACAAGGGATATGGATGCCCACGAATTCCCAAACCAAGCAGAACGTACCTGTCACCCTCGTACGATATGAAGGCCATGGCTTCCATAACTTGTGACCATCTTGTCACTTGGTTCCCATGTGAACACCTCCAGCTGTCGACATTCGTAGTGAACCCTACATACTGTTGCTGACGCTACGTCCGCATGCAAAGTAAAATACCCCAACGGCATACATATTACTTCGATTAACTGTAGTGAACTTGTACACTTGCTAAATAGTCGCAAAAAAGTTAACTTTTTCTCATACAGTCAGTTAATCTGGTACAGTGGTGTATGGAATAACGAGAACATACGAACCGGATGGGTTTCTGGTCTGTGGAACAAAACCGAGAGCAAATAAAGGATTTCACGATTTAGAAGACGATGAAGGTGAATATAAACAAATGCGCAAGTTGGTTCCGCGGTCATCATGGATACCTAGTCAACAGTAACACAAGCTACTGAGGCTACACTACCTTGGCAGATGGATTGAGCGACAGTCTCAATCGGCCTTGATGTAACAATGAAACTAAGTCCACTGTCGATTTGATCCTACAATAACATATCACATCGAAAGGCTGCAATGTTCATGCCGTCTATACCAGAAGTACTACCTGACTGGTTCAGCATTGCCTGTCTGTCTTCTGTGTACGAACTAGTTGTGATAATCTCACCCTCACAATCAGCAACATTGAGTTTTCCGCTTGACAGGAGCTACAATGCGAGATCCCCAACCGCGAGAAACCCTAACCGCAAGAATCCTTAACCGCTTATCCCATATAATCGTCCATCATATAGTCATTATAATTTGGAAAACACTCACAAGTTGTCGCAGCTGCCGCAGGTAACTTCCGAAAGGAAGCACAGTAATCGAGCTTTGCTCCAATACAACTCGTCAGTTATGCGTGTTTAAAATTGTTCGTGCGTAAAAATCGCTTCGGTTTCCTGCGAAGAGCCGTTGAATATGCTAGAACTACTCAGACTATCCCCACTGTGCGCATATAAGTAAAATGGCTCATGTCACCTACGTTTACCCTAGAAGTTTACCGCCTGCTAACAACTTACCCTAACAGGCGATAAACACAACAGCCATATTTTTCACCCATAGTTCCCCGAAATCCATGCCCACTGTGGGTCTAACCGCAAACCAGAGAAAACGGCACCCGATTATTCTCGGACGGAAATGTCTTCTTCCACCCTCTTAGGTCCTTATGGACGATTAAACTCCACTGTACTTAAGTGGAGTCCTGGTAAGTTTACGTGTGAGTTCGTGACTGTCCATATCGGATTTGGAGTCAGAGCAATCAGTTGACGTTCCTCTATAAACCGTGTCTAATCAATGTAAAGCAAGTTCTGTTGTGTGTGTGCTGCACCTTGAAACACATTTCTTCAAAGGAGGTTCGCATAGCTGCGAATGCTCACTTGGATCATTCCACAACAGTGACCTTGGCTGTTCAAATAACATTGGTGTTTGCGAGGGGTTTCGTTCGTTCAGGCAGCTCAAATTTCAGCCGGGCGCTTTAAGTCAACCAGCAGATGATCATTAGTTTAGCCATAAACCAACAGGGACAGGAACTGAGTCGGGTTGGTTTCCGCAAAATGGTTGTTGCCATCTTTAACAGGCAACAATATGGTCAAGTCGCATTCACGGCTGAATTGCACAGGCAGTCCTTAAATGAGGTGACTTGGCAGGCAGAGTCCTTAAGATAGTCAAAACATAGCATTAATATTTTTATTACCCGTCACCCCATTGCTGAAGTAATATGAACAAGTCGTGCCATACTACCGATAAGAGGTACGGTAATGTCCGAGTGTGCAGCTTGTCGGAGAAGATAGAGTAGGGTGTTTTGGAAGACGGTTTTAACAGTAGCTGAACTATCTTCTGTTGGAGCATACGCAGATGTGATAAGAAACAAGCGTCTCGATCTGTGTCTACAGAATTTGATCGCGGTACTGCCTGGGGACTCGTAAATAAACATTCACTGTGATCCAGTTGAGTGGGATTTGTGACCTAGAGCTCAATGTGATACTCACTGTAACTTCACAACGTGATCCGAATTTATCACTACTAGAAAGACAAAAAAAACGCACTGATCTGCAGTACGATCTGAAAAAATAGTCAAATGCGTGACAACGCCGTGATTATTGGTAAACAGATTGGGAATAACACAACGTTACGAGCAAGCTGTAATACTCTACGTTTCAACCACCTCGGGTGGCCTTCCTCAGGATTACTTTAGTGTGCTTGGACGATACGACACACATGTAGTTCTAGTCATGACGGACTGCTTGCCGAATATTGTCGAATATTGCAAATAGTGAAAGTTATCAAATTTATCAGCTGTTTTGATGTGAAGAACGACAACTCGGAAACGGATAAAGTGAAAGACGTAGGTGGGTGGAATGATCAGCCAGGACGCTGATAACTTCACATACTTCCTGGTCACTTATGCTAAGGAACGGAGTTTCTTGGCGGATTTCAGCCCGAATCTCTCATTCAACAGTTTGACCGGCAACGAGCCCCCTGTTTAACATCTCACGAATGTATGTCTCTGTTTACTAACTTAAAACCCACGTGACTTACAATAGGTAGGGCTGACATCTTAGAGAAACGCTTGTATAGCAGTTAACATAGATTGAGTTCCTGGCCTTTATTTTGCTCAGCTTTGAATTTCAGCTTGAAATCTAGCCACTTATCAACAAAGTCACGTGGATAATCAGGTTAAAAGTTACTGCACATTTCAGATCGCATAATTTTGTGGCCTACTAACTGAGGTATTGACATATTAGACTGTTGAAAACTTATCCAAGATTAACGGAAATGGTCCTTGGTTGAATACCGCGTTGATATAAGTCAGTTTCACCCTTCGAATACGCCAGTACACGAAACCAAATCTTGCGGACTCACTTAGTACCAGGAATAACCCAAACACACAACAATACTGCTTTCAACAAGAAGATTCAGTCCGTCTATCAACCTGTTCAAGTGAACTTCATTAGATGGCTGCCGTCACAACATTGTCATTTGTAGTTAAATTAGGAAATTCAAGAGTACCTTATCTGCAGTCTCGTAGCGCAATTACTCAGAAATCACCCATTCCTAACCGACGTCATCTTAAAGTTCAAATCTATAAAGAACTATGCGAATCAACCTTTCAGCCATTTTGTCGTCCTGCTTTTATGCCTAATCTTCAAGACATGGCTCACTGTGGTCCAAGAAGGGTTTAGCTTAGAGTGGCTTAAGGTGGTCTACGACGTACAGGACGTTGTACGTCCACAAAATTCTCAAAGAGTAATAATTGATTATTGAATTCAACTCTTATTTTCATCGTTCATATATCAAAGCGATGCCCGGTTGGGGAAGTGCGCTAGCAAGGAATGTAATCTCTCAGTTGATCACCAGAGTTGAAATCCTGATATGTCGGAAGCTAAGAAAGCTTCTCCAATGTTTACCTTCCCATTCTGCCTGGAGCTGCAAACAGAAAATTTGAAAAACTCGTAGATGGTTTCATAACCACCTATCTCCACGCCAACTCTTTCCTTAAACACGACAACCTTACACTCAACATTTGGTTTTTGTCAGTAACACAGCTATTTGTTGCAGGTAAAGCTACAATAAGAATGAAGAAAGATTACTGAAAAGATGGATTTATCTTTTACTGAGAATAGCGAAAACTCTTACGGTACTTAGTAACGAATGACTCGTACGTCTCTAACGACTGGATATATCCGGATGTTTACATTTATCTAGGGGTAACTCAAAACCTTTTGTTCTTTTATCAGTAATACCAAAAATAATGATAACAACGGTGTGTAGTGGTTTTTGAAAGTTTCTTCCTCTTGGTACACAGACTCAATCATCTGTAGTGCACAGCACGACCAACAATGCTGAATTGTTCGCCTCATTAATTACATGGCTGTATGTTCGGGACATATACATTTGTCGATAAAACCAGATTGCCTCGAGCGCCGATCAATCAAGAGGACTTTAATCCCGAACAGTCTGTATCACTTCTGAGGTTTATTAAGTCAACAGGAACATTCAGCGAATGTGAAGCATTTTCGTTTTCGATAAGAAAAGAAGTACCGTTTTAAGCGAATTTCCCTCCCCTCCAAACAAGTGCAGTTCAACTAATAGAAATCGCGGCAAATATCCAGAGTCCGAAGTAGGAATCGGCCATTTCTCAGAAGGTTCGTCTCAACAAGAAAATAGCAAGAAACAGCGGTCCTTCAACTTCACTTGGACTAAACTAATGTAAACAAATGTAACCCAGCAAACAGTCCCTCGGAGTTAAAGTTGTTTCATGCGCTGGATTTTTTCATGGTAACCATACAAAGAAAATAACGCGATTGTTCTTGGCCAAACTAAGGGTTTCTGACTCAGTTATTTTCCTTCAATTACAAACGCATCTAAGGTCGCTTAATGTGTGTAGGGATTCAGACCTTACACGCGTCCACGGAAGTGTAAAGCGTCGATGACATGAAAAATTTCAAGCTGTACGCTCATGGGGCATGGACGGAGTACTGGCAAGATGTTTACAAATGGTAAGACGTACAATATAATTTGTAGGTAATCACAGTCAGTTGATATCCAGATATTGCTTAACTTAGAACTGTCCATACACTGACACCAACAAGGCAAGTCTTGCTACTCACAGTTTGTCACGTTCGCGCTCTATTCCCAGGGTAGCCCAGCACCATGATGCTGATAACAGATCCCAGGTCAGGCTACCAACATTAGCCGGTAACGAGCGATTCACGTTTGCTGGTGCTTTAAGTCTCCTGAAGTCAAATGGCGGGGGATTTGCATGAGTTGTTCAATCCTGACAGTTGAAACCGTCGCAATGAATTTTAGTTTTATAGGATTAGTCGATTTTACGTGAACTTATCTCTAGTGATTACATGACATCAACTTGAATGTTTCAAGGGAGTAAACCAAGACTGGACCGCCTTCATTGCATAATTTAAGAAGATATTAGGTTGGCCACTTGTCCACAAGATCGACATCCATTACAAGGAAGGTATCTTGAATCCCCAATACTCTCAACAACCAACGGTAGAGGCTAACGCAGAGGCATACTGTAGTATAGCAATACCGGTGACGTGACTTTAAAAGCCTTCATCTCTTTCGTTTCTGCATTGAATTTTCTGTATAAGGCTGCGATAGTATAAACCCTTATTGTCGTAAAGAAAGTCCAACTGGGATATTACCGTCCGAAACTTTGGGCATGCACAAGGCTTTGATGAACCTACAGGTGGTCGTTAGTCATCCGTTTGATGCCGGATAAAGTCCAGTCCCCTATATTGAACTAACGGTTGAACCAAGGATAAAAAGGAAGCAGTTCATGGACTACTGCTTGCACGTTCGACTGACCAGACCACGTCTTTACAATTCCAGACTTCCCTTCGAGCCACGGTCATACGTTGAAGAAAACTATTGGAACAGGTTGTCAAAGTGAATTTGAGCCATTCCAGTTAAGTTACTTTTCAAGATGTTACGACCGGATGCATAGAGGTGGTATAGCATGGAACCAGTAAAGAATTAAGCTGAATCATCTAAAACTCATCTTTCAAGGGCGTTGTGTTAAACGGCATTGGGCTTGATATTCTCTCCGTTTTCTCATTAACAACATTAAAAAGTGTAACGCCTCTACATTCCGTTGTCTTCATTTACCCGTTGAAAAAAGTTTATAGCCTTTCATCTCTGCTTTCAATTAGTACTTTGTTCATCTAGTAAAAACCACACAGATGACAACCAATTCCGTTTTGTCTGGCTATGGCCACTTGTGATGTGTCTCAGGCTGAACCTGATGTTTTATTGATTTGAGGTTCAAGTAGACTTGATGAAACACCAAGCTGTAATTGTTGAAAGTTTGGCCTTTGGGGGTGAAACATGCACATCAAACTTGCTGCCAACAAGAAATGAAGTGGAGACCGTCGGTACTGACTTCCAGCAATAAGCCCAACATATAAATCACAATGTATATCACGATGTATCACGATGTATATTACAATGATGAGCATATATTCAACACATCTTGAAGACACAGGTGAAAGACTGGATTGAGCAGTTTACAGGGTTTGAAGCACTCTAGTCGAACGCGCATGCAAAACTCATCAAAATCGCGCAACAACTAACTAAAGAAGTCATTGACCGTTATTTTCCGGCTCGCGTTAGATGTCCACTAGTTTGCAGGTCAATAACAAGCGGCTGGTAGATGACAGTCTGTGAGAAAAAGAGAGTAAATCATGTACCCTACAGCAATCCCGACGAAAACGACCCCGTGACTATCATTTTCTGGTGCCTCAACATTATGCTACTTATTCATGCGGCGTAGTTTTGACTAGGCATAGTGTTCTCAAGACTCATCTGGGATTTCCATCAGGTGGCGTTCACCTGAACCAGCTATTCGCCAAACTCCCTGTCAGCTTCTCTTAACGCCTTCTGGTGCAGCGGTGTGCTCTTTCCGGTTTGCAGAACAACTACTGTTGGCTGGTCGATCCGGGTCAATGTGGCGAGGGAGGACAACAGCCAGGAAAATGGTTAAGTTGCCAATTTTACTGTTTTCTCTTTAAGCTTTTATACCACCTCTTCTGGAGAGCCATAAACTCCAAGTTTTGTCGACTTTTCTTAATAGATCAAGGTCAACTTTGTCTATAATTTCCTGTGTACTTCTCGTGACTAAATGCGCCTTGTAATTGAAAAACTTAAGTCAACCGGAGTGCATGCTACAATATGATACATATGACTATAGATTGGGTGGTTGCGCAGTCATCTTTTGCTTTTCTCTTTAGGGGGTATACACCCCACATTGTCCCACCTTTGTACAGACGACTGGGTGAAGGTGAGTTTGATTCCATATTCTGGGGCGCGCTTGCCGGGATGTGGTTTGTGGTTAACCTGAATGCATGCACAAGACGCGTGCCTCGATCATGAGACACTCATCCAGTTTTCACCGTTTGCTACCTGTATTCTGTACTACAGTAGCAATTTGCGCACTTGAGTAGTGTGGGCATATACGACTCTTGCTCTCTTTACGGTGAAGTCTTCCAACCACCAGTAGTTGGACAAACCCCATGATTTTTCTGATTAAAACCTATGTACTAGCAACTTAAATAGTAGCTGGAAGTTACTGCGTCTCGGGGAGTTGAATGTAAGTTTTAGGCGATCTGCCGCCTTTCACACATTGTCGTCTTCCCAAGGTTGAAGTAAGTGAACACCGTTCCTAGGATGTCAAACCATTGAGAGTTGGACCAACCCATATAAGAGGATCAACCATAGTTTCAAAACTTAACCTATGAACGCTGTATAATCTCACCAGACCATAAAAACAGGTGAGGCGTGTGTCAGTGAAGAAGCGTGATGATGTGCTCAGACCATTTTCGTTGACAGTTGGGATTCATGGGCGTTGCCGAACCACAAGGTATGAATCAGTGACAACATTGTCTACCCTGAACGGAAACCCTTGCGTAAAAGGTTATATGAAGCAGCTTATCACATTCTCAGCTTATAACAAAAACGGCGTACTCTTTATATTATTGGGAATACCGTTAAGTTCCATGGCGTGTTTGATTTAGCGCGGTGACTAATGACAAGCTGAGAGAATTCTTCGGTTTAACTTTCTTTAGTACCTTGGTGGATTATCATGAATTTCAACGTAGAAGGAGTTTGTTATGACCCACTTAAGTAAGAAAATGGTAATTACTGACAGCTTTGCTTTCATTATCGTAGGTTTGAATGTCGTTGCGTTGCCATATGCTACTGCAACGTAGTCGTGGGCAAAAAATGATTAAAAAAATCATGGTTTTATGTATGCGAGGAAGCGATTCTTCATACCAGTGAGACCGCTGAAACCTTTCATTTTTGCGCTTTTCGTTGGTGAGATAATTTTTCATTACAACCAGCCTTCTGATTAAGGCAGATGCACCTTTAATGACTTCTGATACGTGTGACTAGGGCACACACTATACTTAATTGACACTTGTCTGTGGCTAGCAGGGACTACGTGGGTAAATACCCAATCTGTTAGCCATTTCCTGGCCTAATTGAAACAATCTGTCGTTTGTTGGTTTTTGGGTTGACAAGTAAGCGAAATTTACATTATATTTTGCCCATTCCATTCATCATAATTGCCTGATAGAACCTGCTTAAAACCTTCCCTGTTTCGCCTGAAACAATTTTTTTCGCGCCAGCTGACGATGATTAACAAGCTGGCCTGAAGATGGTAGGTGAATGTGTTAGTTTTAGAATGGATGACCAAGTGATGGTATTCCCTTTGCACAAAAGAAATGTAATACAGTTCATACCTGAGTCACAGTCATGCCAACTACAGAGGTCAAATGAACTTTTCTCATCTGATTCCTGTCTACTGACCAACTGTGCTCAAGACCTTAGAACAACTCATTGACCTGTGTTCTTTTTAAAGATCACACTTCTACGAAAATAGATCTAACATTTTTGAAAAGTATCCGTAGGGTCATTCACCTGATTTGTTCACGCAAAGATAACTAATTTTCGTTGAAAAAAACGAAAACCTCATGTCAGCTTACTTTTATCACTAAAAACCAACACACACTGAAAGAGAGAAATGTGTCAGATTGACGTGATAACCTGTTACCTTACCTGTAAATCAGTTTTCTCCGTACAGATCGTTTAAAAAAGCCGCTGCAACCATTGCAGGCCAGAATACCGTAATGTTTCCCACTGCTTACGTCACCACATACGGAGCAGTAGAGACCATGCTGACAGAGCTTCTTAGAATCAGCCAGTTCAGCCCGGTAATCTGGCGGTTCCGGCTTGGGGCCATCAAAAGTTTTAGCCAAACTTTGAGGACTGAACTCGACGGAAGTGTCGAATTGAAACGACCATTCAACGGGTTTGGTTTGGACCTCAGTAACCCATGGGTTTGCGGCATATGCTTGCCCATCTTGTTTCATGTTATTAGGTGTTATGGACGTTCGAACGGTCGATGGATTCCCTTCATGCACATGACTGACTTGTATACTATCACCATAGTTGGTCCCAATGGATGAACTGGCAGTAGTAGATGATGCTACAGGTGGAGGATTTGTAGAGTATTGCGCCAAAAGTTGGAACATCCAAAATGCAGGATTCGTGAGAAATGATGGCTGATTACACTTCCCACTATCATCTGTTTCATGAACATACCCACATTTTGCCGGCGGAAGCATATTTTTATTTACTTGGTCGGAGCGAATGGGAGTGTATAAATCTTCGGGTGATTTTGATAAATCCGAAATGCTATATCGTCGAAAGGAGTCTGGGTTTGGTTGCCGTCCACTAGTTTGCATTTTACAATCCAAGCTAACATTCAAATTACTGCTACCATTCACATGATGATTAGATGTTTCTCGGTTCATTAGGGTAGCAAAATAATGTGCCAGGTTTTGAAAAAACGTGGAAGAATTGATTGAAGTTGAGTGTTGTATGTTTGAGCTTTCCGCTGAAGTTGCCAAAGTTTCAGAGCGCAATTGTGCCACATAACCTGTAAAGTAAAGTGTCTAACTTTGAATACCGCTAACAACTAGCAAGTTATAATCAGAGAAAATGGTGTACCATCAACCGTAAAAATCTAGTAGAGGTGGCCGAGTTAACAGACAACTTGAACACGGTGATAAATTCAGTTAGTTCGTTCAATGATTTGGGATTTAAGTACTAGAATGGTTTGATAAGACAGGTTATTTACATCAATCACACTTGGCTATAAAGCAAAAATAAAGATGATATTATTCGTAAGCAATATAACGTCTTATAACACATGATCATGCAAATGGGGCGTAACAACTGAACAAAATTGGCTGGAAACAACACACGGATTTATGGGTGTCACCATCCATTCAATGTATTTATACTGTAAACCTCAGTAATGCCTGCATGATAAATAAAATAATTAAAAGACTAACTCATTTGCCAGTTATCTTTGCTGCGATTCTCAGATTCGCCGTTAAAACAAATCCATCTTGGAATCTTTTCAGATCTACTGACCTCATTGTATGGAGAAAAACTACAAGTATAGCTCACAATCAGATTGTAACCTTCTCATGGGAATATTGTTTATAAAAGTTTTGTCAAAGCAACACGTACAAATCTGATGGACGAGAGCTGCGATGCGTGGCTACTGTTCCGAATATCTAACTCGCCAGTCGGCCACTCGGTGTTGCCAAACGAATATTACAACAGTGATGAACAGTCAGCTCTCTAGGAAGGCAAAAGTTGCGATTCGATCGTTCACATTTTATGCAGAACAATACCAAGTGTTATTACTGTCAGTTGTGCGGTGATTAGTTTTCTGCTTCTCCTCCCTCATTGACGTAAAACCGTAACCACAAGTAATTTTTACAAATACGCGCTCAGAATGGGTTTACTGTCAGCAACGGCTTAACCTTACTTGTTGCCGTGGTATGCACAATAATATTTTTTCTAATTATCTCGTTTTCAAATGGTTTACCTGTCAAATTGAGCTATTCTGGACGTTGTGTTTAAACGAAGTAGTGGTTAGTAGTTTTAATGGACTTAGATTAGTCAGTGGTATTGCGGTGTAATAACCTCAATATTAGGAATTATGATAGAAACCCAAGCGTAAGCGAATATAAGACTTTAGTAATAGTTATGGAAAACATAGACGTTAACAACACAAGAGCGAATAAATTCGAGTGCTTGACACTCTATACAGTGTCTTCAACACCAGTGTTTATCTCCTTTAAAGTTTCACCCAGAACACCCCACAACTCGAATGTATCGTGATAGAACCTTCATCCACCAAACGCACGTCAAGTACTGACTACCTGGCTACATCTCTCTCCGTTTTCCTCAGCAACTTCAGTACTTTTAACTCTCATTGTGCAAGGGCCATTTGTATCGAGTTTCCAAGTTCAGCAATGCAACAATCCGACCTAAAACTATCCCCCCATGTGTATGCGTATATTTTATCTACCCGGTTTTAACAGTTGGATAGACCTCGACACAGATGCTTCTGTTTTGTTGCATGAGTTTTATGGTTTTGGTGGTACTTAGTTGTCCATTATTGTGTTTTGCCGCATAGATGTGTGTGCAGCATCCGTTTTGGAGATCAGCTCATTTTTGGTTGTTTTCAACCTCATAACTGTCCGGAACAGCTCTGTTGGATATGACTGCCATTTATGTGATTATATATCATTTTTAGGTTGTTAAGCAGCAACTTGTTATTCATTTTCCTGAAACGGTCTGTCAGTTGAAACTATCAAAGGTGTTTATTCATCCACCTTGTTAATTTGTTTGTTAGTACCGTGCTGTTGTGTTCCAGTCTGATTTTGATATTGTAAAACTTTGGTTTATGGATATACGTTACTCAACGTTTTCTTCCAAGACCGTAAACTGTGAACCTATGGTATGCAAGGAGGCAATGCATTTCTGGCACACGGTGTATTGTTTAGTCACTCAGGTTTCGGGAAGATTCGTGTCAGTTTGGGACTACTCATCAATGGAGGATTGATGTGGTTACGCTTTAGTTCGCTTGATAGCCTGATAGTAGTCTGAGTTCATCCAGCGTGAACGATACGATGTTAGATTGTCCAGTTTCAGATAGACACTATGTCACTGTTTTTTATAATTACTTGTAAAAGGGTGAACTACTGTTGTGTCTGTGATGTCATGTAAGTATTTTCTACTAAAGTTAGAGACTGATAGAATTGATTAAACATATGATCGCTTGACATTGAAACGGCGGTGTCACATATGAACTGAATGAGACCAAAACTAATCTTGATTTCATCAATTCCTAAATATACTATAAAATGCATATCACTTACCGTTGAAATAGTTCAAGTCAACAGGAATGATAAAACTTCTCCAACAAATTAATCTGATTATGCTTAAACAACTCCGATGTTGTTTGCACAGTAATCCAGAACATTTCAAACCTAATCTTCTTCATGCTTAAAACTATCGGATGGTGATAACATGAGCCAGATTCTAATTTGTCAAGAGCTTAACCACTCACTCGCAAGCTCCTCTGTTATTTGGATGATACTGTGTGACTACCAGCTCCGTGAACTTTAACCCAACCTATACTTACGTGTAAAAAGTGCGTTAGCGACAGAAAAAACATAGCGCGGAAGTATCAACTGAAGTATGTCATACGCAGTAACGGTAGGATTTTTTTCAGACACCTTCTGGTTGAACAATACACTTGGCAAAGTGCTACCATGTTTTTTTTGTCTGAGTCTATACCACCTCTCTGGTTTACCTTGTTAAATTTGGGGATGAGATGTGAGGATAGGTAATTCACAAGGAACTAACTTTCAGACAGTGACGGAGGATAAACAGGCGAGTAGACAAAAAACTGGATGGTTTATATTGCACACCGCTCGCGCCAAGCTAGTCTGAGTTGTAAATGTGTGCTCCAGATATTGCACACAGTTAACTTACAATATGCCTCTTTGTACTTCACCAACGCATTTACCAACGTTAGCTATACAGACACGTGACCGATGTTTTTTTCGATTTTGTAACGTGAGGCTGGAAACGTAAGATGCCATCCATGAACACTAGAGCGGTCTGAAGATGTGGATCTCTGTCAGACGCATTCCGTTCGGTTTGCACTTTGCAGATTTCAAACATGTTCAGTTTGTTTGTTGAGTGGTGCATAGTTAGCTACAGCACAAAACCACTGTAGGTTGAACATTCGTAAGCCTTTGTTACTCTAGAAGAAATTAGTCACTCTGAACAGTGGATTTTCGTTCTGGTTAACGCATTTTATAATTGGGAACTGCTAATCATTTTGACTTGTCTGTAAAGACTTTACAACAGCACAGCCACCTATCTGTTAAGTGGGAACGATTAGGTGTTGCCTATCACCAAAACTCCACTAGAGCTGGGCAGTTCACTAGTGATCGGAATTAGTATGTGCTGAACCAGAGAACTGTTAATCAACAAAAACCCTCGTCTTCGAATGTATCCCCACTAACCCGCCAGACGAATGTGTTGCTTCGGTCAATTCAGTGCCGTTCAGCCCGAATTAACTTAGACTTCCTGCCTTTTCGTCACGGTGTATACAGCCATAAAGTGAACAGAGGAAGTCACGTGTCGCGTGGTGCAAAGCCTAGTCAAACCGGTACCCCAGACAGAACAGAGCGATCACAGTTATTGTCATCATCATTGAGTTACTACGATCTCAGAGGATTTTAGACCGGGCAGTATATACAAGTAGCACCACTTTTTTGCTTTTAAATGGGCTGCTTCCGACATTAGACGTGATCTCGTTATCCCATCCATACACCCAACTACGTTTGCTTGCAAGTGCGGATCAAGTTAACTGTAATATTCAAAAGAAGACAATTCACTCTTATCCCCTTTGAATAACCTTTTGATCAAGGCTTTTTGTTTATTTCTTATGAACGGCTTGGTATTATTCAGTACAGGAGAGCCACTAAGGGTTTGGGTGTTTCCAACCTAAATGTGAAAAGTAATTCAAATTTGGGCTGCAGTAAGAATGCATACAATAAGTGGACTTTAACAGGAACGAAATGCACACCAATGTTATTTTGCACAGCAGGCTGCGTGAAAGTTCCATTTCGATGGGAAGACTGTTATCAACTGTGAGTGATGGTGAGATGAACTCAGAGGAATATGCGGTTACTAACGGAAGGGAATGTCTATCCCAACTGTGTTGTTAACTAGTAACTACGTTACCGCCACCTCCAGGAGTATACCACAGGACAGCCAGAACAGATATTTACAACTATCTCCTCTAAATAACCAACACATACAAATTGACCTTCAAGCAATTACCTGTGTATTAACTGTAGTGTTAATGAGATGAAACAAATTGAAAACTCCCGAAACCGAATTGCTCGCCTGACATGTTACTTTTATTTATAAATTTTCATTTCAAACTTTATTTGTTCCATATGTTGACACCTTCTTACGATCGCAATAGACACGATGGTACTATGCTTTGTTAAACTTTCGCAAAATGTTTGCTTGTTGACTGGAGCACACAGTAAAGAAATCCGATCCAGTGGCCTTAGTTGCAACCAAGTTAGTCACACAGAGTAGACAGAACACATTCCAACACCAACAATAATCAGTTCGAGCTTTTAAGGCCAACTGAATGAAGGAAAAGCTCAAGTGAGCAAACACAGAAGTTCATTCGGGTGGCAAGTGACCGATTACTGTTCAAAAGTTTGTTTGGTCGGACCAGAAACGTGACCTGCGCTCTCAAGTAATACCGGTGCGTGACGGAAAATGTGACTGGTAAAACGGCTCCGAATTCATCAGAAATGGTTGGATTTACTCGCACACCATTATCTCACTTGGCACAAATTTAGCGCTTTTAGTCCGTAAGGCCTGCTAAGGTAAGTACTGAATTGGGTGCGAAGCAGAATAGGCAGAGACGTAAGATAATTGTTGGGTTAATCGTTCAATTTGCAGCGGGTTCAAGCATTTCCTTTGTCATATGCAAGTCGATTGACCGTCCAGAAAAGTTGTCTTTATATACGTAAACATTAGATAAGGTTTATTTAACAAAAGAAAGGAAGTAATCGGTAGCACGGAGTTTGGAACTCTTCATAATGACAAATCAGTGAAATTGGGTCGGAATGATTCTTTTGTATGCTAGTTAATCTGAAATTTACCTGTACATCAGAGACACACATCCAGCAACGTTAACATTTCAGTGTTTAGTTCTATCACCTAACCGTGGGTACACTACACCCAATTCGCTTGTCTGTCACAAAAGTGCACCATCCATCACATTTCACAAAGAGTACTTCAGTATATCTTCTGAATAGACTACTGAACATCATCTTTACGGCTTATAAGGTAAAATGGTGATGCCAAATGAATTGCTAGTTATGTGTTTCAGCTAACAGAAGACTTAAGATTTAATAAACCTATCGAGACTTCAACATCCGCTTAGAATGACTCAGCTTTGATACGGCGGTCAGAAACAGCGGTTGAGTCAGTACATTTCATTGGCTTATGTAACACACACACACACACACACACACNACGAATGAGTGAGAAAGTGCCACAAATAAACTCGATAGACAACTCATTGTGACGGCCAATGACCTTGTATTTAAACCTAACTTTTTCTCCAGCAGCGAAGTGAAACGGATTACAGTTTTAGTCACATGTCTGAACTCAATAACTCCTTGGGCTACCTCAGTATTGTAACTTATGAACGAAATTTTTAGGGAGAAGAATAAAGTTGGAGCAAAATGAGCCATCCGGTTGCATGATGAGTTGATCAGAGTTTTTGTTTGTTAACATGTCCGAGTCATCGCACTGCTTGTTCAGTAACTTATAATGTGATGTGAATATACAGGTCGCTTAATGTTTTATTTATGTCAAAAAGGGCTTTCAGTGATCTACTTTAGCTTCCTGTGTCTTATTAATCCGATAATCGTTGTTCATCTTAAATCTGGTGTTGTACAAGTTTCTGGTGAGGTATTTAACGTTTCGCACGCAACGTCCAATGCTACAGAGATTATTGCGCCTGGTTACACTGTTTTTCGCCCATATGCATTTTAAGTATTCGTTGCTTGATAAATTGCAAATCATTGAAGCAGAAAGCTTTGCTCACATAATCCAAAATAATGCGGCGAGCGTGGTAACTTGACTAGAAGGAAATGTATGCGTGAGAATGCACGAATCTTAACTGTTAATCACCTTTACATCTGAGAAAGCGTACTAATTCTCTCCCGTGGATTTGTGTGTAATGAAATCATACCGAAAACTGTCGAGTTAAAGTGTGCAATGGGAAACTGGACCTAAAATAGATACAATTTTGTTAATTTGTTGAACTTCAGTCATGCGTTCTGGCTGCGTTAGTCGAAGGAAGCCTTTTGTGTGACAGAGTAACACAAGTGGTTCTGACTAGGACAACTGATAGCGGTTGCCAGAAGAAACCTTAATTCACCCAAAAAATTATCAACAATAAGTACCTCATCAGAAAAAGTTGCTTCTTTCATATTTTTCATTTATTAAGTTTGTTAATTCATGGAATTTATGATTTTATGTTAAAGTGTTTTGATGTGTGGCGTGACCTGTTAAAAGACAACTAAGAGTAAAAATAATGGATACAATACGTCACAATGGCTTTTACCATAGAGTCATCTGCTTTTTAAAAGTAAGTTATACAATATGATCATTGGTGCTGGCCTCAGTTTGTAACTCTTGTGAACGTCATTACGGTAAAAGTGTGAACTAGAACACACGGTTTTTCACCATGGTTACGGTCAGTAAAGTTAGAAGAAATGTACACAGAGTAAACAGATTAATAAAACTTGCCTGTATATCCAGATCCCGAGGACATGCTTGAGGGAGTTAGCTGATTCAATTGTGTGTTCTGTATATCTCGTCCTGTCATATTGACCAAGCTTGTGTTTGCGAACGGAAAACGGTGCTGTATCGGGGTGACAATATCAAACACCATGTTAACTAAGGAAGCGACCTGTTTGTGACTACGAGTTTTGGTGTTTAATCTGACAAACAGTTGAGAGACTAATGCGATTTGGAGAAGCCAATGACAAACGCGAGTTGCAGTCAGTGAATGGCATTGATGCTCAAACCTGTTAAATTGGTTCTGAGAAAACGGAGTGTCGGTGTGAGTTGTCGTGCGTGTACACACTCACGTTGTCTCTTATGGAGTGACGTGAAATCAGGCTGTGGTATGGGGGAGAGGGCCACAGTGCTGGTGAGCGAGACTAGAACGTATCACAGGGAGAAAAGCGATTCGAAACGGCACGTGGGGCGAACTGAGAGGCAACAAGACCAAGAGAGGGAGTTAACTGGGACGATAGACAGCAACAGAGCACGCGGCTGTGTTGTCGCATGGCGCATCAACGATCAGGAAAGCGTGAATCCATTTCATGCACTGCTAGTCGGTGGCTCATCAACTATGCAGCGGGATTGGTCGCCAGAGTGGATCGTTGGCAGACGGGTGAGTGGTGGGGGACATCGTTAGCTGGCAGGGTGAGGACGTCTCAAATTTGATTAGGGTGGAGTACGAACAAATTAATCGCGGCAAGAAGCTTGACATTTTTGTTCTGACAATTGCCTGGCCAGCATTGTCGCGATTTTGTCGCACACCCACATCCAATGTTGCGGATGTACGTCCGTAGGCACATACGAAATAACAATGCACACACAAATTTTCAATTTGAGTTCATCTGTCCAAAATGGCAAATTTGTTGCGAGGCAACGAGTAAATTTTCGCAGCAAATAATACAATAGAAAAAATAAGCAAAAAATTAGGCAATTTTATCTAACTAGATCAATGTTCTAGTCGCGAATCATAATCTGGTCTTCTACAAGTTGTATTGCATACGAACCCAAAGTTTGATTCGAAATCTAGTTTTATAGAAATTAGAGAAGCACACTTAAGGCCTCTTCATAGAGGCAACTTGTGTATTTCATATAATTTTGAATTTTAGACTACTTCTGAAGTCAGACAGGGAGTCCTTGATGCAGAGCCATCAAATTTGTAAACACCTCGTAGTAAATGAGGTACGAAGTTAATTTAGTCTCGCTGTGCCTTTAAAACAGGGCGATCTTAACAAAAGTCGCTTTTTTTATGACTGGATTCTTTGGGAAACAAAAGTTACTTCTTCGTACATATATATATGTAAAGTTTTCTGAGAAGGTAGGGAAGAAACTAACACGTATAGCTAGCCTGGTAGCACAAACCATCTCTGAGTTTATAGGATTCAAGCCTGTCTTTTATGATGCTCGGTGTAATGAAAAAGATTGCTAACAGCACCATTAACTCTAAGGATTCTGGCTAGCCTAAATGTTGAATGCATGTCTTGGCCATTCATCTAAAATCCATCAGAAATTTTTGCTTGACTGTGAGGTTAATGCTGAAATTTAGAATTGCATTTCAAGCATGGATCGGCATTTCAGGTGTACACATATTTCAAAATAATATTGAGGCAGGTTTGTGATGGGGGCCTGAATGACCAGTGATCGCCATGTGTTATTCTGTCTGGAAGCAACTAAGGCACATACAAGTTCTGATACAGTCACAGTGATACACAGAAAGCAACTTTATTTCTGTCCATTCAGGAATTAGGCGGGTATAATTGGAATGTGCGATAACTGGGATGTTAATCTTTTCCAAATAGTTCATACTTCGATCATAAACCAAAATGTGTTTATACGATTAGCCAAAACCCTTGGCATGTTTTTAGGTGCACTCTGAAAGAAAATTATGGCTGGGACTCTAAACTGCTGTCAGAATAATATGAATCGCACCTGTTCAAAAGAGAAACATCTGTCCGAATAGACAACAGCAAACCACTTCAAGTTCCCAAATGTGTTTTAGCACATGGGCTGCTATAATTTGAGTACCAGTTACATATGAGAGTAAAATTAGTGTGGGATAAACTTTCTGTGACTTTTTTAAGAAACAGTGGGTGCTAGTACGACGTCCTAATTACAGTTTGCCGCTGGTGGCAGTACAAATGAAATTCATCAAGTGTAAACACTACCAGTAAGTGCATAGGAAAATTGGTGAGGTGAACAAGTGATCTAATCGTGTGAACACTAATGATTACTTGCAATCTGGATATTGTCTTCAATCGACTGCAGCTTTTAGTATTCCTAGGTAATTTTCATACAGCCCCTTTGTAGGAAATCAACCGATAGTGAGCACTCCTCACCGTTGGCAAATGCAGCTAAAAACTTTCTTGTGGTGATTCATTACTATATAATGTAAAGTCACTGGCATACTGATCAACACGATTAGCTTGTGAAAGCCTTGTTTGAGTTCTGGTCCAGGCCGGATGAGTTCTAACAAGACAGGAACTCGGGTTTAATGCGTCTTTCCCAAAAGCATTGGTTAAAGTGTCAACGAGAGTGCAAAAGCTATGATCTGTTATCCATAGGGTTTAACTTGTTATCTAAACCTATTCTGTATTTTTCAGTACTGGACGCTTATATTAGCTGATAAACGATGAATACATGTATATTAGATGACGATTTCAACGAGCAGAGTTTTATCTCAATTTAGTTCCCCCAATCAGTCTGACGATGACACAGACCCTGAGAGCAACTTGTAATGTCAAAAGAAACATGGCAATCGAAGAAGATATTTTGGAAGATCAACTTATGCATCCTTACTACAAGTCTCTGTTTTTTATTCAAATTGATAAGACAGTGAATATACTTATTCTTCAGACAAACTGGTATACTGTGCATTCACTAACAAACAGGGCAGTAGTCGATCGTTTAGGTAAGACAAGGTGGTACTGCATAATGGAAATCTGCTTCAAATAAACACCGACAGAATCCAAACAGTGATATTTTCAAAACGTACAATACCGGCTAACTTTAAGTAGAATGCAACTTGATTCCAGTGTGTATCTTCGAAAGGGATGGTAGAAGAGTCAGCCAGAATGTAAGACTATCGTCATATGTGAGCAGTGTCTGATTAACATCTGTCATGCCCACCCCAGCTTAACAGTGTACTTGAGCACCATAATATTTAGAAAAATGTACTCGAATATACTTGATAATTCACTTCGCACCCAGATACTTTTCGGATTATACGCTTAAAATTGGTCTAAAGCAGCCCATCCGAGTTTGACAGTGGTGAGTTTCCGCAAACTGGGCCACCGATCATACGTTGCGAGTTATCTATCACTGGGCACGGCGGACTTTCCGTCAAAAGTGAGACGAGAAAGTCATTTTTCTCAACCTGTCTTACCCAGGATAAATGCGCTGAATCAGGCCGTGAGATAATCATTAGTCACATGGTTATTGATTTTAAAAGTGGGTATCACTTACCACATTTGGCATAAATAATGGAATTAGTAACCCGCCTGTATCCCGGCTTTTGTTGTTTTTCTCTGATTGCTCTCTGTATGACTAACTTGTGTGAACAGACTATTGTCTTCCTACATCCAACGGAATTCTGGCAAATTACATATTGCTATACATCAAACATTATCCACGTCCGATCACACTTCTGCTCTCGTTGATTCTTACCGCTGGTATGTGTTCTTGTCACGAGTGAGATTTAAACACTGGCTCAGATCTTCAGGAGGCAACCGTATTAACCACTGTACCGTACCTTTTTTACTGAGCGACATCAAATTACCCTGTCTGTTTTAACGTGTTAACCTCAGTTTCCATCCACTTAGGACAGCAGAAGAAAAGAAGTAACGAAGTGTACTGGAAATTTAGGCCAGTGCAGGACCGACAAGAATTGGGTAGCAAGTGTTGCTTATTTGATCAGCTGCAGTCAAAGGAATGTTCATCCAGGTTTACATTTGTTAGTTAGAACGGCGCACGTAAAAGATATTGTGTGGAAAAAAGATTCCAAATTTCAAATCCCACACGTGGAGTCGCTATGTTTTCTGATCGAGTGGAATGAGGCGGATGCCGTAGTGAGAGAAAAGGCAGCTCGTAAAGACAGGTCCCGCATACTAACTGGTTGCTAGTCTTAACGATACACAAACCTCCAACTTCAGTCGCTGTTGGTCTATATAAAAGACATTACAACTGCACCGTCAACTCGAAGAATTCATCTCATGTAGCACTGCCCAGTCATGGCAGCGTGACAGGGTTCATCAATCTTGTTCGGTATTATTTCGAATTACTGGTAAGAAAGTCAACCAACCATCTGTAGGCGATGTTCACATCGCACCGACCATGACCCTTGAATACTCATCAGGAACAAAAAACCTAGCAAACTGATTACTTCCACAGAATAATCCAATTTGTGAACTACATAGGTGATTATCGGAGGTTTTGTCCACTTGTGGAGCATAACACAATTCCTTTATTTAACCGTCTTCAGTTGCCGCTTTTCATTCAAACCTCGAACAGAAAACATTCTCATTGTTTGTGGAACAAAGAAAAAACGAGTGTAAGTTGACTGTTATCTAGGGGGATGAATATGTCAGTAAAGCTTTCATAAAGGGTTGCAAACGGTTCTTATTCACTCAGCACCGTTTTCACGTTTGTTTCATTTAATCTGAAAGTATCATATCAACGCGTATTCTACTTATTAAAAATGAGACGGTTTACAGTGATTTTGGTGTTAACTGTTTTAAACATCTTTCCGAAATGTGTTGCCTACCCATGTTGAAGCAAACTATTTTGGCAGTACACAGTAAAATTGGAAATACTTCCCGGACGAAAACATCCGGGCAGGTGGTGATTGCAAATCTGGCCAAATTGAGTGGCAGATGACGGTCAACCTCGTAGTTCACAAGTTCTATTGCATATACAACGCATCATTTCTTCGGCTCAGTGAGTTGGCATTGTGAACTAATTAGTCTTGTCTGGATCCAGTCAGCTGTGCCATTGGCGTAGATTTGATCCTACTGCAGTAGCCGAAGACGAACCGTTTCGTCATATCTAAAGGGCTTGGCCAAAGCTATCGAGCTAACACCTAACGTGGTCGAACTTTTGGCGAAGCGTAAATACAACCTGTCACTTTGCCAAGGCATCTGGTCCGTTCATTTTCGACACGATGGGTTCAACAATGAACCCCTGAACTTGAAGCGGGTGTGTTTGGTTATCAAGTGGAATGGCTTTCTGGGTATGAGGTCAGAGCATATGTGTGATATCTGTGGAATCAATTCAAAGCAGCGGGTCCTAACTATCCTGAACAATATCTTGGGTGAAAAGTTAAACAGTTAAACTGAACTGTTAATTTTATTTCCTGAAGACCTTACGTCAGTGACGTCGTGCGAATTCCAACTTTATTGTATGTAAATATTAAAGATAGAATTTACGGAATGATGAAAGGATAACTTTATCTGATCAACGGACGTATCGTGTTGTTAGTACCATATGTTTGAATTCAAAATTCGAACGCCGACATTGATTTACGAGTTACACTCTCACCTTTGTCAGGTTCTCAACCGCATGGGATTTTTGAAAAAGGATCAAGGTTAAAATCCATAGTTGACCTTTTGCAATTCAGTGGTTTTATCCACCAAGTCATGCTAACTCTAATGACACCAACACTGAGATCGTCAAAATCACAAACAGCTGAGATTGGTCTTAGTATAAAAGGGAATGAACCACCGTTTCGAGATGATTTACATAGTCACCTCTCAAAACTGTGGACTAGGGGTGGCCTGCGGCTGAGACAAGGATAAGTACTGGCAACGAGATTTAGCGGGTACAGAAATTCACTCTGTTGCTTCCTTTGAAACAGGCAGGGTGAAAGTCAAAGTAGATGTTGACTCTGACTGTACACAATTTCCTTTCAGTAAACAGACTGCGGTGTGTTTATTTCGTCTCGCGATCTGCACTGCATTTCAATAACTGGCGAAAAGGCATTTTTTGTGGACCAACAATGTCTGGATAAACAACGTCAGCATAAGTATTTGTGTGTCCACAAAATCCACCATAGAGGGTAGACAAACAAATGCACTTCTTTAGGTTGGCGTAAAAACAACATAAATTGGAGACTGTTTCGGTAATACTGCCAACAAGTATGCGTGTTCATTGATATATTTCAAGATATCGACAGCTAGGACAATATATCCTTAATTTTCGAAAGAACAAAGTCATCCGGGAAGCGCACTTGAGCATAATTGACAGATGAATCATCTTTGTTGGTCATCGAATGTTTGAAGCAGCGGCCAGCTGCGGTGCGAACGGCTGAGTTGCGAAGCCTTGGAATGCATAGAACAATTACAGGAAATTACGCCCCAGTGGTTGGTCAAGCAAGATTTTGTGCACTAAACGACTTTCCTTGAAGCAGCTGATCATGTGAACCTTTTATCGGCAGGAAATAACATTGGACTCACTGGGAACTCGTTAAGTCCTGCCACCAAACTACTTGCTGCAGTTTACGAACCAACACTACTTTTTTGTCTGACCTGTACTGTCCCAAAGTCTCCTTCCCTCTCGTCAGGTATTCCTTCCTACCTAATATATACTGGAGCAAGAAATATTTTAGTGGTTCACTTCGAGAGGGTTTTTTCGAGAAAAAAAGCCATATTGCCCTTCTTCTTTTGCATGCCTTTACTTTATCGAAATGAGAAAGATGATGTGTGCTATAGTGACATTAAACGAATAGTATGAAAATCGATTCAACCAAATTCCACCAGATAGGCTCATTTAACCTTCGATCCGCCAGTATGCCACTGATCGATCGTCAGTACACATGTGAAGTTGCTTCCGTAAATAAACTGTTATATTTCCCCCTACCTACATCTCTAGAAACGTACTGTGAATACTCACTCATAATGGTATGGTATATGTGTTGGTTTTCGTTAGTTCATGAAGTTTCTAATCAACAACAACTTTAAGTAATTTTGAAGCGGTTTTGGCGGAGTTGTTTCGTCGTCAGAAACGCGCTAACTCATCACTACAGACTAATGAATTTCATCGTTCAGGACTTCTTGATTGTTATCCACCTTATTTCAGTTATATTCAGCTCTGTATAATAAAAATAACGATGAGTTTTTGGATGAGTGTACTAACAGAACTATCCATAGACATTGGTGTTGCTGCTTTTCTCGTGTAATTGATTCGCGAATTACTGTGATAAGGATGAGGAGAACAAGGGGGGTTATATAATTTAATTAGGAGTCTCAGAAAGTTGTTACAGTATAAGTGCCAATTATAATAGCATCTGTGATATCGGGCAGTTTGTGTTTCCGATTGGAAGATGTTCTGTGGTCTATGAATTGTCATTTTTGCTTGTTGGCTGGAAGGATGGACGACGGATGGTGATACATGAATGGAGGAGGGTGTCAGTCGCAAGGCCGCACAAACCATATCAGCGACAGGTTTTGAAAGGCGGGCAAACGGAGAGAAATTAGAAAGTTGTCAAATTGAGAACAAAGTGAATCATAATGCACCATTTCGTCTACGATTTGAGATTGGACGTTCGGGAAAGTTGCACTCATCCACACACACGCACACAAACGAAGATAACGGTCTCTGGATTTCGTTTGACGACCTTGTGAACATAGTCTTGTGCAAACTTTACAACCTATAATTCACCTATTTTGCTTTCTATTTGGAGCAGAATGTGGGACGTGGTGTACAGACATATGGAAGATGGCGTGAACCATATGTATAACGTTGCGTTATTAACAGGATTCGACTTCGTTGATTAAACGGTACACTTGTAAGTAGCTAGAGTGTGTACCTTTTAGACGGTGAGCACATTTATGAAGAGCTGTCAATGTGGAAATTTGAATAACTTGACTCGATTAGATCAAGGCATGTGGCATAAGACAAAATATCGCACAGTTAGTATCGCGCTTTAAGAAAACGTGAATCCCAAACTGCGCAATTTTCAGCCGAATATGGTTTGACGTATTGATCTTCACTTGGTTGGCAACTGTCTGGTCGGTAATTAAATGTACAAGAAATGGTTATAATATGTCCAAAACTAAAGAGCCCTAACAACTACACAAGAACCGAGACCGATAAATAATTCTTGATGAGGAGGTAACTTCGACAATTTTTTCATCGAAATTTGCTACTGATTAATTACACTCTTTGAAACTTGACGCGCCTCAAATAACGTCTTCACACATTAAACATTACGTTGAATTTTACCACCGTTCACGAAAGAATGAGTACGTAGAAAATTTGAAGAGGATTTCACGCTGGCCTATAGAGGAACCGATTCTCGAAGAAAATGTTTTCACAACTAGAAATCCGCCTTGTGGAATGTAATCAAAAATTTCCCGTATAAGTTATCAGGTAAATCCTTGGTTAAGCCACAACGAGTTAAAAACCAGAGTTATCGGTTTCGCAATGTTTCGACCCTCTCGGAGAGCCTTTATCAAGCGATTTAAATCAGAAAATTCACATTGTACAAGCTTCAAATGGGGTAGTCATCACCTCGCACGTGTATGTGTTTAACATGCGGTGTGTGGACCATCTACCAATAGAATGCATGGGTTCACGGTTCATCTGAGGTCACACGTGACGAGCCCAGACGCAAACAAGGCTGATAGTGCATGCTGTGTGTGCACGTATACGATCAATCTACATGCGTGTGGACTGTTGCGATGGGGTAGGTGACAAGATCCGCACACTTTTTCGGACGTGGTGTCACTGTTTTTCACCCAGTAAATGGTGCCAAATAACTGACAATTCCAGGCCATCGGAGCGATTCAACGCTTGTGGTGTATTAGCGATCAGCAAGGTTTCTGCCAGTAAACGTTCTTTGTGGTTACGAAAACCACTTTTTAGTACATTCGGATGGTCGACTTCAACTTGGTGTTGGTTGAGGATCGCGTATGCAGCAATGGCTGAATCGTGTTCTAATTTCCGGAGTTGCTCAGCGTCGGTAGGGGGCTTCTTACTACACCTTACATGTTNTGTGTACGGTTCGGATGTGCTAACTTCCCGTATAAGTATTGATAACATAAAAAGGATGCGATGCCGGCTGGGATTCAAGTGCATTCCCTTAGCGAATGTGACGCCGTCCACTCTATGAAAGTAACCGGAATGCGAAAGGACTGACTGTTTCTCAAAGCTTCGTTACAAACCCACGAAAGCTCCACGATCGGCTGATTTCAATTCCTTTGATGAAGACAACTGCTCGTTGTGTTGTGGCGGCAACAGTGGCATTGCAACCCGAAGGACACCTTTGTTCGGCATCGATTATGTGGGCTTAGTGAGTATTTCTTAAAGTTTTTTGTTTAAGTGGATGTAAGTTTTAAATGTAGAAATCGTATTGCACCCACTATAGTTCCGGGATACTGACTACTACAAGATGATCACAAGTCACACTTAATCAGGCCACAATTTTCCGGATAAATCTTTCAGCCAACCCAATATGAAAAGGGGACTGAGACTAGAGCTTTGTTCTTAGCAAATTTCATTTGAAACACATTTTCTGATTCGGACCATGAGCTAACAACCAGCCTTAAATTTCTGACATGGCAACGTACCCTGACGTTCTGCTGGTGTTCAGTCCACTAAAATAACTCAACAGCAGAATAGAACACTATAATTCTCCCTCACTACATTTAGCATACTCGTAGTCAGCACTTGGAAGAAACGTTTTCCGTTGACCAGTTGAGCACAGTTTTGGATATAACTCAAAGTTTGACATGGGATGCACCAAGTGAAACGTTTACACTAATGCAAAATCTGGGAGCCATCATGACTTTTGTGCAATTTACAACCAGCTTGTCGATTGAATGAGTTGAGTCGAGGTCATCTGATTGGAAGTATCAACATAAAATCAATCTAAACGAGCTGTCCTGTATGTTTGAAGTGTTCAACGGGATAACGAACGAAATGAAAAACACACTAAAATCAACCTGTTGTGCATCTCAGCGCAGTTACATCGCTAGGATTAATTATTCTGGTAAACTGCACTGAAAAAATGTTTGACTGCAATGAATTTGCTTCATTTACACTCTATATCCGATTCCTTTCCCACACCATATTGTGAGTAAATCAACTGTGATGGATCATCTCAGCAACATACTAGCCGGCCGAACCATTGATGAAAATGTTTAATAAATGTTTAACCAGTTTAAATCAGTAACCTTAGAGAAAATGTATTGAAATAACAGATTTTCGTGTAGCTGGTTTCATATGTGATCCGATGAAGTATGTAGGTAAGTTTGTATACAACAGGCGCATTCAGTGGGAATGGCCCGCTTCTATAAAAATTTTCAGTGCTATCTATTCTTGAAGTCACTGGGATGTGAATGTTTAGACATCCTGGAAACAAGCGATAAACTCTACTGCTTCAATTACAAGTGGGTCAGTCTAAAATTTCCCTGGAACGGGAGTGTGCCATCAGATGTGAGAGGTGCATAACTTTAAATGCCAAGTGACTTATAAATGCATACACATTCATGGGCCTGTAAAACGGTCCTCTTGATAACTAACCGTATCTCCCAAAATATCTTTTTTTGAGGTTCCCCGCCCAATTCTATCGTTCATTAGCAACTTTTTAATCTTCTAAAGCTGCTGATCATAACACTTTGTGGGAAAATTTTCAAAGCAAAACTTTTGATTAGTAGTATTTCTATAGGATGAGTCCAATCGCATTCTAAAACTTAGGCGGAACGATAGCCATTGGTAAAACCGTCGGATATGTTAGGTAAATGTCTTCTATTCATTATGCGTTTTGTGAACAACTTACCGAGTTGATATTCATTCTAGGCAACTATATCTCATGTGTACACTTTCGGAAATAACCCGGTCGTTCATATCGTCGTTTCACTCACAAATCTTCAAAATGACTCGCTGTACATTCCGCCGCAGTTACTTAGTTCATTCTCTAAACTATTTTCAAATACGTAGAGCTTACCACACAAAACATCCATGATCCGGATGATGGAGAATAAATAGATTGGCGACGGTGAAATAATTGCGTCACTTTGGAAATTGTAGTTTAGCCTCACGTGGCAAACAACGTGGAATAAGGTGATCTGCATCGGATGAAACCAGAGAGACCAGTAGTGGGATATTTAAGGGTGAGCATCACCAGGTATTAGGCAACTGTAAGTTACGGTGATGTGTTTTGATGAATGTGTTGCATAGTTCACTCAAAATTCGTCATAGTGACAACTATGTGTGGCTGTTTAAACTCAATCCTCTAGGAAAACAACGAAAGGCATATTCTGTGGGACATTCTTGAAGATTTTCGGAATTCGAAAAGAGTTTGACAATTTCACACAAGGTTGTTTGGTCTTAAACGTTGTGAAGCTTTGAATACACCATCTGCATGTTTTGTTAAACATAGCAAAAAATGCACGTCATATGCCCATATATTTTTACGATGTGGTTCAACCTTACCGCTTTCAATAGTTAGCTTTGTCAGTATATTGCTATAAAAATACTCAAGATTTAACTGACCTACAGTCGTACTATATCGTTTGCTTTTATGTACTCATCTCAGGGTCTATTTCTGTCCTGAAAACAACATTCGATAAACACAGGAGGGAGAGTGTACTGTCCAAGCGATTTTGATTGTTCAGATCAGCGTGTAGTGACTAGCGATTGTGTGGTTTCTTTAAGGATCCCGGCCACAATCGTGTTTCCTCGCCTGCCTGTTCTGTGCGCATGATTCTGTGTAGTTTGCAATAGGAGGCCTGGTACGAACTCAGCGCCATCTTATTCAGCCGTGTAACTAATTGCACGCAGCGAATACCTGGAATTTTCCGAACGACTCATCTATTATTCCATTCGTCAAGGTCGGTTAACTCGTACCTCTTCGAGAGTTGTTTAAAGTACGCAGGGATTTTATGCACTTTTCGCTTGGCGCACCTTTTGAGTGTCGTTGAGTGGACAGAAGCCCACCTTTCTTTCTTCTCTTGGTTGCCACCGTTGGTCCCAGACTAGGCTATAGACTACCACCTATCATATTTTCAAGCATTCCTGGAAATATAGTGCTTGTTTTCGAACCCTGCTGCGTCCTGTTAGTTTGATGCCTGTTGAAAATAAGTTTCGATGGTTCTTCGGGAAAGGCGTTCCAAATCGTTAGTGGACTAGGGTCTAGCGTTTACCCACTTGACCACAACAAGTGATATCTATGTTACCTGAACACATTGTACCGATTGTGCATGTGTATCACATGCAAACGCCCAGGAAGCTGATGACTTAACAACATGGCCAGCTGTCATTCAGTGCAGAAACAACTATCAACTTTCTATAAAATGTTCTGTTAAAATCGGAGGGAAATAAAACCCATACACGGTAAAGTCAAGGGGTAGATGTTGATATGCCATACGATGCGGCACATTATTGTCCGAACTAACATTCGAACTCGGCATAAATGTACTCTAGATCCCCAATACGTTGTATCTATCAAATTTGACTAGCGTACCAGCCACGGTGTCTATAACTTCTTTCCAGGTCACTTGTAAACTTGAAGCTTGTTCCAGTAGTTGTTGGCATATTTGTTAAATTCGTGATGGTAGTGTGTGACCCAAACATCGTAAGCTGAAACGTTTTATTAACTGGGTAATAGGTCACTTATCAGAAGTTTTGAGAAGAACGTGCTGTGGGTGAACGGTTTGCCCACACAGTCCGCCCACTTGATACTGATTAACTTCCGGGGTCGACAGTGAACAAACACAGGTGCGTTAATATCGCCATAATAAACAGGCTGCGGTTCCGAGTCATAATGTGATGGATTATCTAATCGGATTTGTGGTTACTCCAGCTCTCGGCAGAATACCTCAACGCGGTGGGGAGTTACGTCCAAAAACCCGAAGCAAGCTGACTGGGACAGCATGGGCGACCGGATGAGTCATCGATCAAGTGGATCGGGACAACTGAGAGGCATGGCAGGGGAAATAAAATGGATAGACAGATCGGGTGTGTGTGATATTATCCCAACACTTGGAGGAATATCTCGACATGGTCGTAGAGTACGGTCAGGGGCCACAGTGGATAGATTGTGGACAACATGAGCGACCGGAGGAGCCACCTAACGGACGAGGAATGACAGACGAAACCCCCCTACCCCGCAGAAGGCATCGGACACAATCCGGGCGGAAGTGTACATGACGTGTGAGCGGAAACCGGTGGTGTTGTATAGCGGGATTCTGATTCATAAACGCCGGCGCGCGCGTAGCATGGTAACCAACGTGTTGGGCAATGAAGATTGTATTTTGTTAAATGCCTTCTCGCTGCAGTAGAACAAAATATTTCGCATAATAGCATTGTGCACTGTTTCCTTAAGCAATACTCGAATGCGTTCACTACTTCGCTCTTGAGGATTGTTATCAAAGTCAACGGGATTTCGCACTATTCCCGTAACGACCTGCTCAGCAATATCATGGACTGACAAAATGATTGTATTTAAGTCGGTGAAGAGTTCCATTATCTCAGGCAAACTGTTAACGATAAAGATGGCACTAATGCAGACTCTCTGGTCTTGTAATACCTAACTGCCTTTACAGTCTTGGTGACGAATTTCATGGAACTTGTCCAAATCGTTCGGCGTGTTCACCAAGAACTGAGTGTATTTGACAGAGGAGCTACACAGAACAGTGTTATCCGCATACTCGACCTTGGTCTGCCTACCATTATGAAGATCGGTCATATGAAGATTAAATTGCTGTGGATGAAATTTTAACTTTTCGCCGGGGAGAGCGTTGGACAAGGAGATGGTTTTAAAAATCCTTGGTGAACATTCAAGACCGGTTCAAATAACCGGTTAAGCAACTTGAAGAGTGAGTTTATAATCACGTTATGAATCTGATGTTTTTACTCCAATAAACTAAATAAGAGATGAGTTCCGTCATCTTTACGAAAACCCGCTGGTTTACAGCGGAAACTTCGATACTTCTATACCCATCATATTATACAAATGTATCAACTAAAGCTTCTGACTAATCAGAATGAGCAAGATCGGGTCCCACTTGCCTTGGTCTTGATAAGCCAATCCAGTGCTAAGGATCTTGCAGAAAGGACCTGACACATTGACTTCCGAAGCACTTTTTTGACTCAGAATAATCTTTGACAGACAAAACTCATGAGCAAACTTATCAAACTAACCAAATGTTTGTGAAAGCAACAACCAGCCCAACCTCTGGAAAGTGGCTATCCATCAGTAGTGAGAACATTTGTTGCCGTGCGTCACGAGGTGGTCACCGTCGAACTGTTCAAATCTCTTGCATCACGATATTACTTCTTAATGCTAACAAGCAGTTTCAAAGATGGCTGAATGTTTAACTTATAGTACTGTGTCTTGTATAACGCAAACTCATTGAGGTGGTTTTCAACGCATTTGCTTTGCAAACAAGTGTATATGAGGAATAATAATTTTGGAAAGAATAAATGCTTTTGCAGCAGCAACACCATCAACAGATGAACAAAATGTCCATATTTGTACGATTTTTTATACGGTGTCCAAACTAGTTTCCGACAGTACACTGTCAGCTTATCCGGTATTGTAGCACGAATTTTTGCGTGCTGATATTTTTCCACAATCTTCATTAAAAAAAATAAGGCAGAAGTCGCAACTTTTCGAGCATCCCAGAAAACGCTGTGTGTCGGGCTTTCTTTCAAAATAGACATTATACTGAATAGACGTAACACGAAAGATTGTCCATCATTAAAACATGCAAGCGATTTCCAAGGAATTAGCATCCATTAGACACAAAACCGTGAATGATTGCTTCTGCAATCACGTGTGGCGATTTCTTCTTACCTTTCTACAGGCTGGATAAATTGACGAGTGGCAAACACATTGGAATCGTAACAGCAATCTTTACGTCTGCGTCCTGACAGAACACACAGGAAACTGCTCTTATTTTGTAAAACAGGTCAGTATTTTACCTTTCAACTAATGAGCATAAAACGTTACAATGTACTGATACTTTAGGCTTTACTTTAGACTGGTAATCACAAAGCCGGCTTCACAAAACAAACCCTGAAACAGCTTATATGTGAATGCCATTCAACGAATAGTTCAGTAATCTAAAGACATGCAAGTAGTGTTTTATCGAAAACAACTCAGAAAGCATCATTAGGTTTACAGTGAAATCACACAGGATACAATCCCGTATCGACTGAGCATCAAACTTGTTCAGGATTGCAATAAATCTACATGATGACAGAGAATTGACAAAATATGTACAGTTTCGCAGTCGTATTTCTGTTAAATACATATTTATGAAAATGATGTTGTACGGTCTTCCGCATTCGCATTGTATTTCTAAACCGGGTTTATAAATTCTACTTGTAAGATTGTTTCGACGGATACCCTGGTTTAGCAATTCTGTAAAATATGTTAATTAGAAAGTAAAGTACTTCTCAAACTAGACATTATACTAAGGTTGCCAACGGAAAAGAATAATTGATTGTTTTCGAAATCATGCTAACATTAACTGGGGTCAGTTTGCGCAAGTTTTGATGGGCTTCTCAAGTGTTCCCGTCTTAAACCAAATGTGCTTTAGTTAAAAGCACGGTGTAGGTCGCAAAGTCTGTTTTACAAGCAAGGTACCAGCCAAAAGTATGTTTCTGATCAGCTGTCAAATAAATCCTTACATGGGCAACCAACAAGCGACTGCACGTTAACCTCCAGACAAATACTTCCAGCTTCGGATGCTAGCATTACAATGGTTATCATGAGCAAAGGTTGTGATGCGGTCCTAAAAGTACAATTGTACCAGTGATCAAATACTGTTTAAGGAATTTCACTCAATCTTGGTGTAAACCAGCCAGCCAATGATTCTTCTTAATTCAGGTCAACCTGGGTTAAATCTTGTTCTATTGCGTGGTTGAATTTAACCCCTTTGTAATGAATCATTGGAATGCGAGTTCTAACAGAATGTTTGAAAAGAGATTTGTATCACACTGTGTTCTGTCCAATTCAGCAATACATCAGTATTATTCAAATGGTTACAAATAAGTGCAGATTGTAAAATCCACGGGGGTTTTCAATCATTTGTGGGAGGTGCGCAAAACATCTGTTGATTTAATTTCTCCTTAATCGAAAATTTGACCACTTAATACCACAAGTTGTGCTCTTACCCACTTCGATACCACTATGCATTATTTCGCCCGAACAGCTTGGTCTGGGACAATACTAGGAGTCTGTCAAGTAGTTCATGATTACCTGCCTGTGTTTGAGTTGTTTTGAACGTGGAACATCGCCTAATCATTATCGATCGCTGCATCCTCCAGACCTTGGACCAGACAGGTCGCATCTTGTGTATCCCTAAGCAGAGGTTGCTCCCTAGGCGGTCGCCCTGAGGCAGGCTAAACAAGGCGAACAAGTCTGGAGTGGTTGCCGCATATATACAGATAATACAATCCAGTGTGTACCGCTGAAGTTTGTTACGCTCACAGAAGCTTACCACACACTGAAAATGGAACAGTAGGACATTTGTGTTAGTCTCTATGTGCAGTTCTAGTGGCACACGATAAAAATTGCACATTCGATACCAGAGTGCATTTTATGTTGAGAATGATGACCGATTTTAACGATGAGCCTCATACCTTCTTTTGTTCACTACGGTGTTATTTGTGTCATTTGGAGTTAAGCGATATATTGATACATTAAACTGTTATACCATTATGTTGCACATATTCAATTAATTTAATCGTGAGGCAAAAAGGACATTCAAAAATATGGGATGCAAACGGTTTTCTCGAATTTGGACCGCCGTAACTGTGAAGCAGACTTTCTATAGCATTTGAACCAAGCAAACGTCATTTAACAAAATTGCTTTCAGAAAATTTTCGGCAAAATACTCGAAAACCAATATATACACATATAAATATATATACTTATACGAGCACGTATTATTGCTTGCGCATATTTCTTTTCGAATGTGGAGAAATACCTCAAACGAAACAAATGTGATATGAAATTATGTCTTCTGTTGGCTAGACCATAGGTAGCTCTTCACTCATTTTTTCAAATGGATGAGTCCGTACATACTGAAAATTGAAAAGATGCAATATTTTCGAGTTAACAGGCTAAGCGTAAACCATACATAGCGTTATTTACCAAGTGCATTAGTTAGGCCTCCTAACTCCATACACGTATGTGTATGACTGCATTACCAACCCTAGACTAGTAGCACTGTGTCAAGTCTAGCGGTGGCTGCTATTGCTACTAAAACGCTAGGTGTTCTGGAAACTGAAAGGCGCGTTGACGATAGTCAATTAAAGATTTATTAGCTTTTCGGAAGTAACTTACCAAGTTAAACTTTCACAAAATAACAACCTGTTTTATATCACAGTTTCCAAACTCCGAAACTCACTTAGGGGACCAATGAGGATTTAGTGGCATGTTTTGTTAATTCTGACTAGTGGACTATGCTTTACTGAGTACTTCAATGTAGGCTGTAGACTCTCTGGCATTCAGAACTCATGAAGTGTCTCTAGACAACACATCTCTCAGTTTGAAAATATTCTCAGCAAGTGCAAAATCCTTCTCAGAAAGAGAACAGCAGGCCTGTATTCGTTTGGGGGCAAACACAGAAATAACACTTTACAATGTAATGTCTACACGAATTCCTTCTAAGACTTAGAGTTAGTTGTGCCTTTTTAATCGTGGCTATACGTTTCGTAGACAGACTCAAACTGTCTGACAATATGGCCTTTAGATTCATTCACACGCTGACAAGAGCAGCTTTGTGTCGCCAAGGTAATGGTCAATAGAGTTTTGATGGCAAACGTGAGTGAGTTTACACTTGTTGACATTGAACAGTAAGTCGGTTTCCGTGAGCCACTGATGTGGTCAGTTCAAATCTTCCTGTAAGTTCACCACATATTTCGGGCACTCTGGAATTCGCCAGAGCTTTGTGTCACCGGTGCAAAACAACATCGGTGATTTGACAATGCTGGTTAGTTCGAGAATAAAAGGAATAAATAACAGGGGTTCTGAAACTGATCCCTGTGGATCGTCGTTATTGGCCAGGAACTACTCTAACAGCCGTCCATTCACTTTGATGTTGAACTTAATTTCAGCGGGTTAATTTTCTGGCCAGACGAGTAGACGCTCATCAACTGTTCGATGTCCGCAGCGAGAGAGCATGACCACCCTCAAACCCAGGCTTTTGAAAAGTCAAGGTGAACTATAACTTTGGCCAGTCCTGTTTCGCCAGCCTTTGTCAAAAGTCACGAGCAGTCAGCAGATTGGTGGCGCACGATTATTCCCTACGAAATCCATGTTGCTGCTTAGTGATGAGTTCGAAGTCTTCAATCTTATCACGACAAAATTTATCTGGTAAGCTGTTCATTAATTTGGATACCACTGAAAGCAACGGTATTAGTCGGTAGTTTTCGGTCCCGTCTCTGCAACCACCTCTGAAATCAGTGTAATTGTAGACTGTTTCCGAGTTTCCGGTAAACCGCCGGTGGACAAATGGCTGTGATAAAACCGTGGCGCAACTTTTCAAGATGACAGAGGATATCAAGTCAGGACCAGGTGATTAATGAGTTATTAAGTTCTCTAATTTGACTCTGGTTAGTGACATTGGGATTTAAAGTAATTCATTCAACTTACCATCTATGCGGTCAGAATTGTACGTGATTTCAAAATGTGCACACTTACGTACTGTTAACCCATAGTGTTGACCGCCTTTGCATCTGTATTGATTAGTCCACCAAAGATTCGCAGCTGTGAAATGACAGCCGTACTCCTCATGTGTGATTTGATTTCTTTGTAGAAAAGTTTAGGAGCCACTTTTTGTTTTTCAGCAAGAACGCGTTTACAGCAAAATTGATCCGGTTCAGTTTGCCCGGTTGCACTTCATAGACATCTAGACGCTCTGCTGGGCCGAGAACTTCTTACTGCAACATGGTCGCTGACGGCTTTGGAGATTTCCCCAACTATAAGCTGTCAGCAATCAACTGAGTTGAATGTAGGGAAGGAGCCAGGTCATTCAACCCCATTAAGCTGTCTCCACTCCTGCAAGTTTTCTTTTCTGATAAATCCTCGAGCCCGTGTTTTGAGGAATACGTCTAGTTCCTTCTAGAACGCCAAAGTTAGTTATCCATGGTCACTACAATCAACTGTAGCCGTAGTATTCAGATTGCTGACCACGTCAACTTCGCTGATAGGAATGTAATCAGGACGAGACGACGCCTGACTCACCCACTACTTCGCATGGTCCTGAAAGTGCTGCAGCGTCCCAGCCTTCATTACTGCCTCGAGGAAGTGCCCAGAAGAAGGCAACGCTGCAGTATTGACTAAATGATTCTTGAATTCTAGCAACGGATAATTAAGATTCCGGATTATCGGTGTTTGAGCATAACCTAAAGATGTCATTCTACGTACAGCGTATTGCAATGCCAAGCCGGAATCCTTGTACAACGAAAGCGGTCCGTAAATCACATCAAACAAACGAAAGAATTCTAGTATGACGTTAACTACCTGCCAGGCTGAATCCAAAAGATCCAGTAGCACCCTGTCACCAGTAATTGAGGCTTTTGGGTGCGACATCAAATAAACGGCTATACCACCTCCTTTACCGGTTTTCCACTCACTACAAGACCCATCATGCTGGGGATAGACAATTAGCCACCCCGCACTTCATTTTTATGCTAGGTCTTCGTAATGCCTACTATAGATGGGTTTCGCCCGGAATACAGGTTACACAGCTCGTCCAGTTTATTGAAGAGTGAGACCGCGTTTGTGTCAGAATAACACCAGGAGACAGTTTCGCTGTCTACAATATGCATAATAGATATATCTACTAGAGGCAATTCATCAAGTCAGAAATGCTGAATCGGTGTGTTGTAACGTACTTTGAGGCCGCCATCCTCTATTGGAATGGTGGCGTAGAGGTTTTTGAAACCCTGAAGTGAATTTGACGTATTCATCAAGGTCATTTGAGGGTACTAGTAAATGCAGTAGCACCGAGTTGTATGATAGTTTATAGTTGTCTGCACTCTGATCTAATGCTTTTCGGTCTGTCAGAGTGGTGTGTGATCCAAATAGGCAACTGTGCGCGCGTTGCGGTCAAGCTGCATACGTCTGTTAAGAAGACTATTCTCAGAAGTCGAGGAGCACTTATAAAGGCCAAGTAAGCCGGCTTGGGCAAACGATTTACCGGTGACTGTTAGATCAGACAGACCAGTGAGTGACGCTAAGAATCTCCACTGGTCTAGTACGTGCACTGCTTGAGCGACTGCATAAGCGCTTTCGGTGGCAGGCACATTATGTGTAATAGTGCTCCTGAGCCTAAATTCATCAATTCCGTGGGCTTCAGATAGTAACTACAGACGTTTTTATTTATCTCGACCGGGTCGTGTCCCAACTGAGTTCTCAGCCCTGTTGTGGCTGATTTATTGCAACTCCATTAGCTTCTCAAAGTCGCCTGCGATGTGAGGAGTAAACTTAACTGGTGCGGCATGAAAAGGTACTTAGGGTCAGAGTCCTTCCGTAGTCACTGAAGTTCCTCTGGAGAGATATCAGGAAAACTTAACTGTTTGAACAATCTTGAAACCTCCTTTCTGTCCTGCTGCACCCAAACGGCTAACATTGCTGAACTACTGTCAGATAGATTAAACACAATCATAGACCGACATACAGCTATGAGCCAGTCTAATGGTGTTATCTGGGGTGTGCTAGTGCTTGTGTTTGAGGTCTTTATTTCACAGTACCTATCAAGATGAATGGGTTGGATTTTTCTCTGCTTCGTTACGTTCATTCTGAGTAGGTGGGTCAACTATAGTTGCGGGTGTGTTTTTGGTTTTGATTAATTTGTGTATGCACGTCTGCCTGGTTAACAGAAAGTGAGGTATTGTTCTGATCAGCAAAACGAGCCTCTGAGCCAGCTGGCTTACTAGCTAGTTTTACAGTAGCTGGGAGGAGGTAGTATGGTTCGTGTTATCAAAATAGATCAGGTCAGTCGGCTGTTGAAACGACAGTCACTCACTCTGTTCGATTGGCCTTGCAATTTCTTTCTATCTAGGAGTTGTGTCCGCAGATTCAGATAAGCAAAGTGGGATATGAGGTGCATCTTCAATAAGGCAGCAGGTGTGGCGCTTACTGAGTGGCAGGCTCTGTGTCACATTCCGACACCCTTCTGAGGACACGGTAACTAAACAGGCACAGCACGTATCTTAGGTTTTCAGCTGGGTTCTCTCTCAAGTTCTTGAAGACAGAAGGCGGAACCAGTCCACAGGTTGAGTGAGCTTGAAAATTGCACAGATGACAGGTTAGAATCCTACTATTTTTGTGCAACCCCTTGTCGTAGACCGCACATCTTGAAGGCATGATCGACAAAGCGCCCTCTAAATTGTAACAATCATTTCACTATAGACACACCGTAAACAATTAACAGTCAAACATTCAAGAATACTCAGACTTTTGACAATCACACGGATGACGCTTAGAACTGCGAGAAACACCGCAACGTATAACTCGAGAGGTAACCAAAAATATGAAGTAGTTCACCTTGTTGATGTCGCATGAAAGGTAGAGTGCAAAGGGTCAGTATTTTTCTGCAGATGACGCTCAGATTTGATTGGGGTCGGATGCGAGATGGTTTATTTTCACCAGGCAGACGACGTTGACCCCAAATAGGTAGGACGTCTGCTAGTGTCCAACGAAATTATTAAGTTGGTTAGATTTGTGATACTACCCCAGTTGCACTACACGCTTACCGCCGGTGGCGAAATCAGAAGTGTAGGCATCAGGCGAAGAATTTCGTCCGAACACTTGTCGTCTTCGTGTGCAACGAAGCGACCGAATATCGGGCTCGAAATCAAGCAACTGGAATTGAGAGGGTGTTACGCCGGTAGGACAACGCGTTCGCTGGTCAGAATATTGATCACTCAGGGGGTGGGTTTAGTGTAGGTGTCATTACGGATGCATGACCAGTGGCTGATCGGGATCCTGGTGCGTTCTCAACAATTTCAGCGCCGTGGGATTGATAGCATCAGTCAAATGGCCGTGCAATTATTGACCAATGAGATACCGATCTGTTGGCAGGTCGGGAGAATGCGCCTCTATGGGGTGGAATCAGCGCCGATGTTTGTCTGGAATAGAACATGCGTTTCCCCGTGCCTCATTGTTACTGTGGAAGGGGTGGTAAATGTCCGGTCAGGAGACTCCTTATGTTCGATCAGAAGAATAACGACATTATTGGAAGGAGCTGGAAACGCACTTCTGTATGTCACTAAAAGTCATATTTTGTGGTTGACGATACACAATTTTGCACGTATGAGTATACGGGGAAGTACTCCGGAGTTGTGCTTCCTAAGCTCTGCAGTATATCCGTAAAATACTGCTACTGCTAGATAGCGCTTCGAAAATGTGGTCGAATGAATTCAAGCTGAGTATCCTGAGAGGAATTAACACGAAGAAAACACTTGTAACTTTAAAGTGCTGAAATGTACGTCTGTTCACCAGGTCGCAGAGCGCAAAAACCGACGGACGAACAAAGACAAATTGTTGTCATTGTGGATTTTATCAGCAAAACCCACGTACTGTTTCAAAGAGGATTCAACATTAACACTAGTAAGGAGTGTATGTATAATACCGCTGTATGGAAACTAAACTATGCACATCTTATTTACAAGAAAAATCACACATTAATATAACAGACGGGTAGGCTGGTGTTAATGGTCTTGAAATGCCTTCAGACAAACCAAATGAAATTTGGATATCCTGAACTTTAAATGATAAATATCTGGCAGTAAATTGGCACCACTCAGGCAAATCTCCATGCTGAAGAATAAGCCACTGAAATCCATTGCTATTAACAACTGAAAAAAGCATTAGCGTATCCATAGGTAAAGTCAGATAACCATGAACTGTTCGAGAAATCCTGCTACGACAGTCGATCCTCTGAATCACTTGGTGAACTTCATATGAGACAGTGGGACAGGTGGATAACTGAGTCGGAATTTGAAATTTCCAAGCTCCTAGCGTAGCTTCGTAGCTTGGCTGGTAGATCGGCTACCGAGTTTGACAGTGCTGTATATTTTGCGGGTTCAAATCCAGCGACGGCTTCGCGAAGCTATGATACTTCACAGTTGGATCTCCAGTAAATTTTGATGAGTTTATGGCCTGTACAAGCCACGTAAACGGAATTACAACAACATTCACCAGTAACTGTGAGAAAATAGTACATCTAAAACAGGACCATCAAAAAATTTCAAAAGCACACTTTTTATGTTAGCAAACAGTAGTCAGGCCCATCAGGATTAATCATTATGTGGGAGAACAAAACTTTGATGAATCACTTTTGTTGAAGTAACTAGTAGTCAGTTACTTAATTCTGGTTGGGTGTTGCTACCTTGCAAATTTTAACTCAGTGCTGCTCGATCTACGCAGCTGAATGCATTGGTCTAGTCCAAAAAACAAGCAAGTAGCCTTTCATTTTATTCAGTATAGGTAGAGTAAGGTGAGCAAGGCCGAACGTCGGCAGAAACATCGATCTCAATCAACCGTAGATCCAACGAAGAGGACTGCCGTTGGCTAGCTGAGCTGGCACTGCTGCAGGTGCAAGTTTACAGAACATTTTCAGGGTTACGTGGTGAAAGTTATAGGGTATAGTTAGGAAGAACCCAGTTTAGAAATCCGAGTTTTCTGTACAATGTTCCAGCAGCCAGCAAGCAACACGCTGAAAATGCTGACAAATTCGTGTATAAGGAATGCGTCTGACATGTCTGGCAGATACCTTGTGGTAATTAATGTAATAGGGCCAGGTTACCTGCGTAGATGAACCAGGTAGCACAACTTGGGGAATTGACTGTGATTATTCTATACTACTCATTGAGTATACCCAGTAGCCTAATAAGAATAAAGAAAAATGGCGTGAGTGTTGATATCAATCACCGTCGTCTTTCAAAAAAGGGAGCTCGCAGCGAAAGTCGGGAGTGAGTGTATATTTTGTATGCAAAGCCTTGCTGAACGAACAGCCACCTTGCAGTTGGCAAGCTATGCGGCGTTATGTCAGATGTTCCGTATAGTGCATGCTAGTAAGATGATACATTGTAACAGAAATTGCATGCTGTCTGTTTAACCACCACTCACTGGTAGGATAAAGCAGTTAAGAAGGGAATTCATTCGATACGACTCTGTGACTGTGATGGTGGTGAAGTGCAAAGACGATAAGAAGGGCTGCTGCAAAAAACACTAATCCTGCTTGATAGTAGTAGCCCGGCTACTTGTACTGTAACGGTATATAGAAATCCGATTCATCCGGCGACCAAAAGTGTGTTTGGTACCAGATCTAAAGATGTAACCGTGGAGGGTTTACCAAAGAAGAAAAAGAGTAACTGTGCAGTGAAAAACCCAAATGCTTGGTGTTGTTACGTGAAAACGTGTTACAGATTGAGGTAAAATTCAGAAATAACTTCATTTTCCCGTTTCTACCAATTTATCATGCAATTTAACCGGTCATACTCGCCAAAAATAATTAGAGAAGTTTGAAAACCTGATATGACGCTTCAAAGATTTTTCAGTTTACAGGGTCATACCAATATCACGGTATGCCCCATTTCCTAGTCAGTCTAAGTGTTGTTGAATAGGAGGTGTACTTGTGACAGTTAGCTGAGATTTGGTTTAAATAACGTAGAGGCCACTTACACTTCAGCCCATTATTCGTAATCAAATAAGTATTGGCACACTCCCAACCACAACAGTACAATACACTCGAGTTTTGCTCTTTTTGTGGCTTGTCAGCAACACATCCTTGTTTTCCTCGAAGTGTGTACTTTGGCTCGCACGTTGACCGCTGTTCCATTCATTCACAATAGGCATCATCCAATTTTCCTAAGCCACTCACGTTCCTAAGTGTGCCTGTGGTTAACGATAAGTCTGACTGATAGCACGAAGGAGAAACACAATAAATGTTCTGTTAATTTTAACTTATATCCGCTCGATCAAGGCTTTTTTCGAGTTGAAAACACAGAAATCATCGAAAGTGTTGAGCGATATTTCGCTTTCTGATAAAGGGCGAGTGACTTTGGTTGCTCCAAATTGTGCACAACTCAGCAACGAAGCTTTCAAACTCCTAGATATGTTTCTGCCAGCCGTTTCTTAAGGAAGCAGTAGATTTGGGCTTCCTTCTCATTAGCTCAGCTTGTCAGTAGCACATATCTTTGTCATGGCAGCAATTTGAAATGGGTCAACCGTTTCACTGGCCAACTGTGTTGCCCGCATTTAACCTCACTGACCTTACACTAAGCAGGACCGAATCATCGTATTCAAACGCCCCGCCGTTGTTCGTCTGTGGCCAATGACCAGTCTACCTACTAATATGGATGCGGAACGCTACTGTTTGTTGATTTCAGTCGGAGAACAAGTAGGCATGACTAGCAGATAAAACAAAAATCTTTGATTATATCTAACCTGGTGGGTAATATTCTTGAATACTGATGAGTGGGTCGAAATATGGTGAACTCAGAGTTTATCAACACTCAAGCTTGATTGCAGCCTTGACAGTCTCGTAGATCTTGCGGATGTTCCCTTCTGAAATGAAACAATTAACTAGAATTTGGCTCTTCATAAAGTATAGCTTTAGAATATATCCGGGTTACGAATGAGATCTGGACTGCAACCAAACTTCCGTGAGTCAGCCGTGTTGGCCATTGTGGTAGTGTCCTCACGCGATCAAAAAATAACCGGGGCCCCTGATTATTTTCCAGCTTGCCAGCCAGCACTGAGGAATATCGGAAGTGTTTGTCTTATTATGAAAGTTGCAGTCATACCTCGACAGTGTTCGTTACGTGTTTATGGTTTCTCTTTGTGGACTTACATTAAACACTTGACAGACAAACTTTATGTTAATCCAACTGCGGGAAAAATTAGTGTATTTTTGCCCAGTGAGTCGTCGGCTGGACTACTGTCTGCGCAAATAGATATGCATTCAGTAAACGGAACGGGTCTTTTATTATGTTTTCTAAGCACAGCATTGAAAAAAACTGAAAACTCATCACACCGGGACCTAAAGATGGTCAGTAGTGTGCTAAGAGAAATTGAAATTCATGCCCTTTTAGCCAGGAGCACGATCAAAATCAATTCACAGTATTAGGGCACCAGAGGGAATGAAAATATCACGTTATGAAAGAATGTCAACTGCAAGTTTTGTCTGTCTCCCAAACAGCAACTTGTCGGGCGCAACAAAACGTGGCTAATAGATCATATTACTTGATAACACTAAACTTGAAAGACACTGTTTCTCTCCTTCACCAGTCAATACCTGTTTATCCATTCTTCTTCTGGTATAATTTACACTAGCTGTTGGTCCAAACAGATCAAAGAATAGAACTCGGTGAACATCGAGAGAGAACTGACGAAATCAATTAGCAGCACAGTCATAGCACCTCTGGCAGATACTGATCGCCAGGTTGATCCAACCCAGGCCTCCTGGTTGCTCAAGAATTTCTGGTTAACCACTCCAGTTAGGTTAAACAACGTATGTTAGCCACCACCGAACCGATCATCATACAGTCACGCAATCACAACTTTTACTCACGCGGTAATTTATATGTGCCCCCAGTAGCTATGATAGCCAAAGGTAAAATCACTAGCCTGCGATCTCACCCAAAATCTTGTTCATCACTCTGTGACGCATTAGTGCGATGAACCCAAAAACCATCCACCATTAATACTGGTGACTTGACTTTCCAGTGGCTTGATTACAGGTTTCAAAATTTTGTAGCACTTTCCACGGTCAAATGACATTCCACTTAATCTCCTGGTTTTTATACGCAAGTTTAAATACCCTCAGTCCTTGTACTTACGTGAATACACTGTCAGTTTATTAAGGAATTCAGTGTTTATTGGAAAACTGATTGGTTAAACGCTTCCTCAGCCATAATGAATAATATTCAAACCCATTCACATTTCAGAGTTTCGGGTGGAAGTTCCAACGTTTATTCGACTTGGTGTTGTGAACTATAGATACCACCACCATAGGACAAGTATGGTAGGCGGTTTGGCTGACTGAAACTAAACAGCCCAATAATGGCTGATATACAGTGCTTGAACAGTTTGATTTGGTTAACTTTAGCCCAGCTGACTGCACAATTAATCATCACATAGTCATACGAATGATTTCAAACGGCGATATTTACATCGAGAGTGCCAACACCTAACTTCATCAGTCTTATCCTGCGCTATACGGGGTACTGTCCTTTGGTCTGTAGTTTGTGAAGTACAAACATTCACTCATTCTGTCAACTCATCCAAACACAAATATTTTGTTATATAACATCAAAGATATTAAAAAAACAGGCGTAAAGTATCCACAGACGGAAGATTTTCATGTTTTAGACACAATGCCACCAGAAAATGTAGCAAATCAGTTGCATGGGATTGCATCAACCTATTGACAACTGAGAGCTTGATAAAAATTGCCACATTGCTAGTCCCGAGTGGCAAATTGATGAATAATATATGCACCACTGTCGTGGTGATCAAGACAGCTTCTTTTTAGAACGGTACGTGTTAGGGCTATTTTCAATTAAAAATGTATTTTCTTTAATGTTTATTCCAGTGGATGTGCAGAAAACATGCTTAATGGTCTGTTAGTGTTGCGTAAAATAAGGTTCAACTTCTGCTTCAGCAGCACGAAGTTAATGAAGTCTGGGTGCTGCTCAAATCACTAAACTCTGAGTGGTACAAAGCGGTCTAAATCCCAAACTTATTGTTTATTCGGGTCTACCACTAAGAGATGGATTTTGACTTCTGACAGTGCTAAAGCCCAAAAATATTGTTGATGCTGAAACCAGCATGTCTACTGACAGCTTTTGCAAATCTGTACCGAGTTACTGGACACGCTCAATGAAAGAGGAAAGGATTTAGTGACCGGGGCCTGCGACTTGCAAAACGTCAATAAATTCCTTGCTACTTGTCAACTGTAAGTAGCTAAGAGAAACTACAACTGACTACAAACATTTGTCGAAGCAGGTGGACAGTTCCATGACTTACAGCGCAACCCCAGCGTAGTGAGTTACTTTATTTTAAATACGCATGCTCTACATGAACCGGTCGCTTCTAACCTCATCGGAGGGGTTTCAATTTTGGGCAATGAAAACTCATGGGTTAGAAAGTATGCGTAAATGTGGCACCTGATTAGAAATGGACAATCACCTTTCCACTGCATCTTCACGGTATACCTTTACCATTTAGGTAATATGAGGTTTTCTATTTTCGAGTTACTTTCTTGCTGACAACAATCGGTGAATTAAACAGAGACGCCCGATGACAAAGTAGTGGTTATCATCCGTTGTTAGGAAGCGCTGTGATCGATCTTGCCAATTCTCCCGCTTTCTCTTGCTAGATTTCGTTCCGGTATATCTAGTAGTAACAGTGAAGGAATTTCACGGTACACGTCGATAGTTGAATGCTCGGCAGTTTCAAAACGCTTGTTTGATACAAAAATGTTTGAGATAGTTGATACTTATGATCCATAATGCAATATTTTGCTAAGTTATTGAGGTTAATGAAGTAAGTTGTCGGATAAATTATAACAAGAAAATCGTGGCCAGACGCAGTGGCACATACAGATTTGGAACGGGACCGAGCTGAGAATGTGCACACACACATTTAGGAAAATGAGAATGAAACTAACCAAAGTCGGAAACATTACATGAAGTCAACGGTTCACATTATTTAAAATGGTGAAACAAATAACTCGAGAGTGTTTTCAACTTTAGCAAAACGACGTCGTATACCTATTGTTTGTGAGGTACTTTTTCTATGTACCACAAATCTTGTATTGCATATTCGTGATTTTTGCATAATCTCAGTGGTGCTAACTTCCATTACCATCTGCAAAACATGTTTATTCACCGTTCCGTTATTTCGTTGCTGGAAAATTTGAAAATCTGTTTGCTTTTGATAAGTTAGCCGAGAATTATTACACCAGTTTCACGCAAATACTTTGCAGCTGACTTTCTTGCGTTGACAGTATAAATGTGAAAGACAGATGAGAATGCTCGAATTGTGGATCAAAAGACGAGATAATAGCATGACGTAAGTTCTAAATGTGATCGATAAATAAATTAAATGAAGACAAAGGCGACATACCACTTTGAAAATGGTGGAACAGACTAGCAAACTGGATAAATTTCAAAACGCATGGTCGTCCGTGGCGATCAGTTGTGTGGCATATACCTATCAATTGTGAATAAACGGATTAGCAACATCCGATCACACACTCTGCTTCCTGCTTTTTTAAGCGATTCGGGGTTCAATACAATGTATGAGATTTCACTGTGATATCTACTTTCCGGAGACAGGCCAAATGTTTGTTGTAAGGTGGGGACAACGAAAATTCACTATGGAGAACAGCTAAAGGACCGCAGAGTGTTCCTTGCGTAGAGATGTCTGCCATATGGAGAGTGACTGTTTGAGAGAGGTTACTATTCATATATATACTATGATACATAACTGACAAAAAATTCCAAGCCATGAACGCTGGGAGGAAATGTCCGCTCTGTTTTAAAAGACTAAACCACCATTGGTGCAAGAGACGTTGTCGAACGGGGCCAAGCGTCAAACCAATGTGGCCATCGAGGAAGAGAGTTACGGTGATGGGGACGGTTTTGTCCACCCCATTTAGTTCAGTGGGACAGCGTGAATGTTTCGTTGACGTTATTTAGTCGAACTTTTTGGGAACTGGAGATGGGGGTGTTCCAGGTTTAACTACGTAATAGTCGTCCCTAAGCAGCCATAACAAGCAAAGGGCTTTAGTCATCTTTGTGTCAAATTACTTGGATAAGCAATGCGGTCCACCAAAGGCAGTGGATATGATTATTGCCTGAAAAATAACGTTTAACACATAATCTAATTTGTGATGGCCAAAATGCAATTTTTTTTAATTAAATGAATTGACGAACACAATTTGACCTGGTATATTTTGATATATATTCTTGCCCCAAGTGTAACGCATACTGCTTTATTATACCATTTTATTTATTTATTTTATTTAGTAGTGAACTGATGTAATTATGTTTCGGATAGCCCCCATTAAATCATCATGAATAAAAGACGGTTTGGCAACTGGTCTATTTTTAGTTACTCAGCAATATATAGTTACACAGCAATATATAACACCATGATTATCGAGCAAGTAAAGTCATAAACAATTTGTCACGTAATTATGTCAAACGATTATGAAATGGAGAGCAATTACGTGGCCACTTTGACTTCCGGAGGTGTCAAATTAGAAAGTGGAGCCGTGATAACCGTAGGATTGGGAAAAATCACTTCTGAGTGCACAACGGTGGATTGTGCAACCGAAATCCGATAACTTCTAAGGTGACCAAAATTGGACTCATCTGGACTCGCAGTCAAGCAAGCGGAAGTGGGCTGGAAAGTCAATTCGTATGAGACTGGTTGCCCTGAGTCAAAGAGATGTGCCAGGATTATTATCGGAATAGACGTTCTTCTTTAGTCAGTCATGTGGAGCAGTACTCTTCTACCCACTGAGCATGACGCCCGGCTATGCCACCTACCTGACCTGTTCCAAAGCAGCATGTGGAACAGCAAACACAAAATGAGGTCACAAACTGAAGCGATGTACCTTTGAGCTGGACGTAAATTACCACGTCTGTTCTGAAAGAAATCCGCAGCTGTACCACACTGTATGCACTTTCAGTTGTTTTACTCATTCGATCAGCCACTAGTTCATCTGACTCCTTATCTTTGCAGCCTAAAATAGTGTAACGTGATAAATTGTTTTTGATCTTAACGGCTTGAAAGCAAAATGAACAGTATGTGTATAATAACTGGACTGTTGATGAATAACTGAAAACAAACTGTTTGTCAAAATCACCGCGTACATCAAAATATAAGTAGCAGACAGACTGTAACACATTTATTGATTTCACCTACATCTTATCGGATTAAAAGTAATTCACAATTAGATTGAATAGGTTAAGAGTTAATGGATGTAAATTTGGTTGAAACCGACCCAACCGTCATCAATCAGCTGAGAAAATAACCGATTATCAGTTTCTCGAAAAAATTTAGATCCAGTAAAAGAACTGATATAACTGAAAATAACTTCCGTAAAAACAATAAAATCAATTTCGAAAGGCGGGAATTAACGTTCAAGAAAAAAATAGATTTCAAGTTACACCAAGCATAAAATAGATGCAATCTGATGGAGACCCAAGAACCAATTACGTCGCCAATAGGATGCCCTGATCGTTTACGGTGTGCATGGTGGACCAGGGAAGGGCATGAAGAAAAAATCCCACCTTAGAGCACAGAGGCGGATTTTCCAATCAACTTGCGATCGCCTCAAACGAAACCAGGATTGGGCACCTCACCATTTTGAATTGATTGCCATCGATTGGACAGATTGGACGAAAATAATTGGTCGGGTGTGTGACATAAGTAGGATCAATGGGGTATGCCACAATCACAGCATTAATTGATATGGTAATTCCATTACTGATCCAGGTTGCATGATGCACACGGATACGTTCGGATAAGCAGCTGGTTGTGCGACCCACGTAACTAAATGTTTCTCTATTTACTTGTGATTCTACTTATCGTTGTTAAACCTTCGTGTTCCAGTCATGCGATTCCACTCTGTATATATCTCACGCTTGGATAAACTGGATGCACTATTTGTCAGGACAAAGCAGGTTTCCGGAGAACAAAAACACCTCAATCTGGACAGTATTTCTGAACTAGCTGTCCACGTCGTGGCAACCATGTATTGATAAAATGGTCAATTAAGACATATTGACAGGGCGTGCAACGACACGGCTGAGTAACGAGACGGGAAACTGAGACATATCAAGCCACGATTATTGTCTTGGTGGCATGGCTATAAAACGCCACGTTAGGGCACACAAATGGCGCGATAAACCTCAAAACACACGACGTTTCTCAGATTCTGCGGAAAAGTTGTTAGGTTTTGACCTGTCTTTTAATGATTTGTAAATCTGTTTACTTTATCAGTGCGCGTTTTATTGTCCATCGTTTGATGAACAAATTGTTGTGATAGCGCAGCCCGTTGGAGAAATATCGTAATTTTACTCTCCTCATTTTTTACTCACTGGCGCATGGTGGTTCCAGTCCGTCGTTGCTTCTCAGTTGCGGAGACGGTTATAAAGACGTTACGGAGACTCCTGCTAACAATCCCGACAGAATAATCCTCCTTCAAACAGTAGCAGGATACCCCAGTGAAAATGACAAACAGTATCTCCAGCGCAGATTAGGCTCTTGGGATTGTTCTATTCAGAAAGACAGATCGTACGAACAAGATGAAGATTATACTAGAATATATGACCAAATATGGGAAGGCGCAATCCGACATGGACAAAATCCTTCAATTAGAGAAAGCAATACGTAATCTACTACGTGGTATAAAGTGGTGTGAAATAACTGACTCCATCAGTTTCGAATGTATCTGACCCACTAGAATCATGATGCCCATGCTTTATGGACAATTCGAAATTCACAGATTGGGAATAGCTCTGGTATGCTTCGGACGTGCACAACTCACAACACCACACGTCGGCAAAATGGTTTTGCAACACCCTGAACCAGTCACACAGACGCTGTTAAAGCCTACGAGATTACTTTGAATTCGTTTGCAGAAACGATGAACTTACTACATCTGGACAGGCTATACCCGCCCTTGACGCCATAACTTCGCTTACGATTGTTCCGCTGAAAAAGACCACAGACTATCTATGTGAATATGGAGTGACCAGCAACCGAGGTGTCTATATACCCTCAATGTAGTTCAAACAGTTACGGTACTTCTGTATTCCGAATATGCTGTTTAGATGCAATGCGGAAATATGACGATAGGTCATTGGTTCGGCCAGTTAATCCTTAATGGGACCATTTTCTGAAAATATCTCCATGGCGAAGCTTGAAAATGACTGGCTGAGGGCAACTTATCGCGTATGCGGTGGTTGTAACCCATACTTCGATGTACGTTCGGCGAAAACCATAACCCAATATATATTTTGTCCGTTTTCAACTCGACACAAATGGGCCCAACGTTTAAACCTGACTGTCACCTTACCAACTAATTAGCCTTTCCATGAACCGCTTGATCCGTATATCCATGAAAGTGTGAAAACAGGACACGATTTCCTATGCATCATCTGTCTTGATTACGTTATTCATGTAAAATTGACACCGGAGCAATTTGTTGGAAAAACTACCCAAAGTTACAAAAAGTAAGCACAAAATGTCACCAGGGGAGAAGAGGGCGATATATAAATTGTTGATAACCAGAGGATTTGCAATCGATGAACCAACCACCGAAAGTTTCAGTAATGTAGTCAACAGAAAACTCCATACCGCCATAATAAAACGTTGACTCATACTGCGTGCGAATTGATGGTGCGTTCATCGACCAATGGCTGGTTCATCTAGGCGTATATCGGCGCTTTCGCACGTGGTAGACAGAGTATCGCGTGTACTTTTCATATCACGCGCTCCGTTTGTGGCTGGATGTTTAATTTCACTCGAATGGGCACACGGATTATCCAAATTATGACCCACCTTATTTAAACTCGTTGTCTATTTTTTCGTTTTGCCCTGGGATTAGTTTTCCCTATAACTGTTATATATTATTGATAGGGCGTTTGCTAGATTCAGCAGTTTAAGGAAAAAACATTGCGCAAAGTCTGGACTTCGACTACATTCGATCCATCAGCGGAACCAGCAAACCCGTGGGCATCAAGTGTCCTACCATTTGAGCTACGAGGCCAAGTCGGTGACGTTAACGAATCCCAACGTGAACCGATTGAGTAACCCCGCTTGGGAATTCATACAATAAAATTCGTCATTTGTGTGCGTGATTGAGTCCAACTACTAAATTTCTGAGTTCTCGGCGTGATCTCTTATTTCAGGTGGTAGAACAACTGCTAAGTCTGGTCGTGACAGATTTGTCGATGGTTCAAATGCAGCTGAATTCCACATTTTCCGCAGCTGGTCTCTTCCTGATTTTCATAATTGGTTTGAAAATCAGTTGTTACTCTAGGTTATGATTTTTATGACTGATGGTTTGTTCATATGGGAATGACAGAAGTTCGTAATCCAACAATAAGGCAAGCGCCATCAGTAGCAATGAATATGTTTGCACACGCTGTTGACAGGGAGGTGCTAACCGCAGTTGTCTTCACTAAGTCTCTCGCATTATCATACAATCGCCAATTGCATACAGTAGATTGTTGAATTCCCACGTTAGGGGAGTTTGTGTGCAATATCTTCCTTCAATCATGGTTAAGGAATTCGATCGCATGTTCATTCTACCTAACGGTCTTTATTGGTATCCTTTTTGAATATCACTGTAGGACAGTAAATTTCAAACCCTCATTTATTCTATCATTGGCCAAATTATTACGTGTCCTTCTTTTCAATGTATTAGTGGGAGCTCCTTCTCGGGTTTCAAGTAACTTTTTCAGAGATAAATATCCGTAGGTGGATGGATGTTCTGCCCTGAACATGCAGCTGGAAGCGACGGAATGGGAGATGCAAATTGTGCAGATGGATCGAACCTACTTGAAGGCGGATCTTCTGAGCAAAACAGTGATATCATTTCAGTCGAAGCAAGATACTGGTACAATTCCACAGATTTTGAACAGATAGATCGAATGTGGCAGATCGAGTCAGTGGGCCTTACGTCGCCGTCGGATTTGGTCTTGGCATGTCTAACATGAATGAACACTTGTCATGCAGTAGTAAACACTCCTTTCCGTACTCCTACAATATTACATAGTTTGGAACAAGTCAAAAGACCGCTTTGGTATGCCGATGTAGGTAGAAAATGACAGTGGTTTTCAGTGAGAAACAATTCACGTACCAATAGTGATTGTACGGATTAGTTCACTAAGAGTAAGGAACAGACCAGTGTGCCTTCATTTCGACGTCAGAATCCCGCCACTGCTATGACAACTATGATAGACGTATTCAACAACCCCACATAGACACACTGAGTTACACTTGTACCCCATCCACAGTACTCACGCACGGAGAATATAGGCGTATCCTAATAACATTATTCTTTGAAATACTCTCTCATACAGGCTAGCAATTCTGTTGTATCTACGAAAATCGGATTTGAGGTGCACTTTTGCTACCCAGCTAGAGAACAAACGATACGACATAATTTTTAATAGAAAGCGTAAACTTCTGTTGATGACGTAAGGGTGCGTCGTTTAAAGCGATCTGTATTTTTGCGTCTAAACGAAAATTTGTTCCGAGTGAAAGGAGGGTGTCAAATCGGGCGCTTGCATTACTGTTAAAGACAACCAACCTCCCAGCAAGGTACGTACAGCTGACAGAATCACAAGTTCGTCATTTTTGTTGGAAATAATAGAGAGAATACTGAAACGATGAAGTACGATATATGGGAATCTGTGAATTGTATTTGGTACGTTTGTCGTTCTGTGCTTGGTACGATGCGGAACGCTGAACTAGTTGGAACATGTTTGTTTTGTTGGTAAGAAGTCGACCACGAAGTTACCATTATTTTGCCTTGTGCTGTGTGTAGTGAAAAAACGTTTTGAATTTCGTTTCAGAACTGCGGATAAAAAAATGTTTGTTTTCTTCTTCTTTTAATAACTATCATTGTGTACTTACTAAAATTTTCTTGTTCAGTCGTGTTTGACACCTTGATTGTTTGAAAGCACTCATTTCCCATTGAGTAGTAGTCACTTTCAACCCCGTGTTTGGTTGCTTTATTTTGAATGATTTCTTCTGGCAGGTAACTGGAGTATCCGGTGAATTCACATTCATGGTAAGAGGGCGCAATTATTGTACTTTTCACTAATTTCGCATAAGTCACAATCATTTTGATCAGCTTTCTTGACGTTTTTTGGACTTGGAAGATAATCTCATTATCTCGACCGTCTGAATCAGTGTCATCATTGTAGACGATTACGCGTTATTGCGTGGATTGTCCCGAAACTCCAGGAGCGATTTAGAACGATGTATTCATCTAGTCGGAACATAAGCTAAAGTGTGTGACCTAATGTATACCAGATGCTTCTATACTTCTGTAACAGCCCATCACCGAGTGCCAAACTCAGTGGTTCAATCTTACTCATTCACCCCACATTTAATCAGCAGACCCAGCACTCCAAACATCAGATCTACGCATACGCCCTGTTGTCAACGTTGAAGGCCACATAGACCGATAGTTATGGGCATCACGAGCAAACCCATGATTCCACAATCCTCGTCAACCCCATAACCAGGATCTCCTCCGGGCAAACCTCACATTCACTTACCCGTCAGCGAACCCTCTTCCGTCAGCAGTGGGGTTATCTGATGGTTGGGAACAGTGGTGGTATTGTTCGTAGCTCGGGTTGATGGTTTTGTTATTGATATGTTCAAACTAGACAAAATCTATGAACCAATGCGAATCAAGGATTTGAGGAGACGTGAACGTCATCAAGCCCAAGTACCGGTAAACCCAAACGACAGAGAGCAGCCAATCAGACTCCAGCCCAAGGACTCCAGGGAACAACCAATCGGACATCATTTCAAAGCTCAATTGCGACAAAATCAACCAATGTTGGGTCAGGCCAAACACGACAGAAAGCGACCAACCAGAATTCAGATCAGCAGGTCAACCCACTCTGCTATATAAGAGCGGGCATCGATCCATTTTTACCAAACGCCACATTCAAAATTATACGCTGAAACACTCACGCACTGATGATATCACCTCGCTTGGTGATGAAACGTTTGCAACCTAAATGCCAAGCTCGGCGAACATATCAATACCAATTGGGGTTATCATTGTCACTGGCACACACACACACACACTCAACATACGTGCGGGTTCACTTTGTCATCCTCATGCGGGTTAACGTACGAACATATGAAGCCCATGCGTGCGCGTGATCAACATGGCGGATGCGTCACACGTCACGACTTCTATTGCGTTTCCTCGGGAGGTGAACGCTTCATTAACACTGGGCAACAGACGTGAGGAGGTAAACTGCTATACATCTCCCAGGCTTCAAAACGCATCAACGCGATCCTGCCCCCCTCAACATTCCCGACACACGTCCCGTACATCTGGGTGTTGCTACTAATACCTTTATAGACCCAGATATTTTCTAATGTGCGTGAGCCCCCCATATCTGTCTGCTTCCTATCGTCTCTACGGTTATGCCTAGTTCAACTGTATGAATCAGTCTTCGAACGTGTACCGCTCTTTCTGATTAGTAGTTTTTGTTCGACAGCACTTAATCATATGTAGCTACATAGCTGCCTACTTAATCTCGAAACCTGTTTGCAGTTCTCACTTTTTAACTCTAAACTTCTCGTGGAACGTTTAATGATCAGACAGCGAATGAAACACTGCTGTTCAAGTCATTAATTTGGTTGGTTGTCACAAATGCTTCCGGCGAATTAGGGTGGCAATTCAATTTACCGTTCGACCTATCTGTAGTTAAGTAAACGGCAACAGAGTCGGGACAGTCATCATCAATCAAAGTGCTAACCTATGGTTAATCAACATTAAAACCGCCGGCATTTCGTCCCCATCCTGCAGAATGACCAATTTTCCCTATTCATTACCTATAACGAAGATAAATTAACGATGAAGCCACAAGATTTATACTTTAGAGAGTGGAAATCAAGTAGTGAACAATACCCTGCATCAGTAAAGTGATCAGCTGGTTATTTTATCTGAGGCAGATGTGTTTGTGTTAAGGATTAGTAAATAATAGCAAACTGTTCATCCGCTTCAAGCCCGATTTCTCCCTTGGTGTAAATAAAAAATAATGTTTGGTTATTTAGATAGTCGTGCCTAACCAATCCACCCGAAATGCAAGACCATCGCTGAAATACAGAAGACCCACTTCATCACACTGAGAGACAACAAGCAAGGAAAAAACTCATTCCTTGAAGGACATTGTAAGGTATACACCGCAAATACGGATGATACAACTAAATTGGCCCACAGTTTTATGTCGATCAGTAATTGTGTTCAGTCTACATGAATAGATTAGCAACGCTGACTGATCTCGAAAGGAATCTGTCAAGTTTTCTAAACAGCCCGGTTATCCCAATATCTCCACAGATCGACTTCCGAAATATAACCTAGTTGAGTGTTTAATCATGGGGCGTGAGGAGTATATAGCCGAAAGTGTGGTCATCACCAAAGTGGCTGGATAGTTATCACATTAGCTTTCTGCCAACAGTGGTGCTTCCCATTGGTCTACCTTGAATTACCAGCATAGTCAAGTCAACGCTGTTGCTCTACACCGATGACACTAAACTGTGGCAATTTCCAGAGTGCTTGGATGATGTAGTAACATTGCGAAGCCATTTGAATTGACCTGTCGTTCACTGTCAGCTAATGCAGTCGTGCACATTTGTCGTCAGAATCGTGCTGACCACTACTTTGGCGACACTAAACTATTCGTATTACTATTCGAGTGAGACCTAAGGATTCTATGAGTCAGACAGTTTGAGTCTGTCTACAAACAGTGCAGTCACGTTTAAAGGGATGCAAATGACCTTGGCCTTCTCAGGAAGAATTTGTGAAACTTTCCGCATTGATCTGTTTTCCGCCATTTTCACCTACGTAATCCACCCACCCATGGAAAAAAACAAGTATGCCTGTCGTCCTTATATGAAAAGAAAGTTTAACACTTATCGCAAATGCTCTGAGGTGGACCGTTAGGAGACTTGCGGGGCTCCAATAAAACCAGCTACCCAGAAAGACTAGAAGAACTAATCCACCCTCGATGAATTGCAGACACCTCAGGAGAAACCCACTACTAACCTATAAAATACACTGGTCATCGGATGAATGTCTACACGGTTGAAAAATGGGCAGATTACTTCGCAGACAAACCAGTCTCACAGCTGGGGTTTGTTCATAGTGGAACACGTTTACCAACCCTGTGGTATTAGTTGAGATGGTTGAGAGTTTTAAAGTTCTACTCGATCACCACATACGTCTGAGGTGACCTGCACCATAAGTTTACCAATTATCATTCTGACTTGGTCCTTCAGATTGGTAAATGCATATATCTGAATGAATGTTAGTTTTAATGTGTATGATTGTTCGTTGTTGATATGATCGCACTTCATTCGTTTTATCACTATTTCTCTTCAGTTTTGCGCTATTCACTTTCCGTTACCGAAATAAAACGTTCAGCGCAAATTTTTCTCAAACCATCACAGAAATGGGAACACAATCAAAGATCCTTTTCCATCCAGTAACACTATAAGTTTACGAATCTGCAATTAAAAATCTGTAAAGTGACTTCAAAAATAGGCTTAAACGTAGCTACGCTAGTACTGAGTAGGCGCTAAAACAATGCCATTTCTATTCGGGTACAGTCTCTAAATTATTCCACGTGATTCGTAACGCATTCGCTGAATGTGTGTCATATGCCATTGATTCCGCCGTTTGTGGCCGATGAATTTTCACTAGTATGCTATTGTGACAGTGTACTGACATCTAATAACGAATCAGAATATCCGGTCACTTGTGTTAATTGAATTCCACCAAGAGAATAAGGTAAATGGACGGATATGTAAAATAGCACAAAACTCGACAATCAACAGATCTTAGAGAAAAAGTCTGTTTATATTTTACTGCCGTTTAGGGGCGATAATGCCTCCAAGAATATAAGCAACAAGCTTAGATATCCGTAAGCAGTTGGCTTTTGTTTGCTGCTGGAATGTACTTAGTTTAGAAGAACTTGAAATTGAACGCTGTTGTTGCTTACCAATCTATCAGAATACTCCATTAATATGAAATATACAAATGTCGAAATATAACTTCTACCGCCACACAATTTTGTCTCTTGAACATGCAAAAATATGATTCTAAATTATGCATTCAATAATATAACTGGCTCAACTATTCATACTTGCCGATAAATCGGTTGGCCAAAAGTTGTAAGTGAACTGAGTGTGCTATTCGCGGAAAGGAAGTATTCTGGAAACACGAGAAATGAAAAATTCAGAATTCGGTTACCTGCTAAATTAACTAATTAATACACTTTATTAAACTTGGTAGTACACTCGGATTTTAGAGTTAGTGAAGTCGAATGTAACGATAGGTTCCAATCTACTCTCTAGGAGCTGTAAACATGTTTGAAAACGGCAAAAATTCTAGACTATTACTTCATCCTACAACAATTACGTGCTGATCACAATTCCACAGTGTGGGAAGGAATAGTGAAGTGATTGGGGGGAAATGTCAAAAAGCAAATAATTGTGAATACTATTTTACTGAGATAGGGTTTTAAGAAAACCTCTCCTATGGACAAGATGATTGGGTAAAGTGAGGAAACAAAGCTAAACTGATAAAGAATTCTGTCTCAACCATCTTATGTGACAAAAATGCCGACTAAAACTAAACGCATATCATGTTATCTTGCTTAAAATATTGAGAAGGAAGTCACATGATTCCAGTTTTTGATTCCAGTTGACTTAGTCTTTTACCGAAAAGCAGAAGATGACAACGCCATAGGTGGCGTAATTTAGCAACCGCGTTCAAGTCCTAGCTGTACGATTTATGATCACATCGAACATTCCACCGGCGCTGCAACAAAAATTCAACGTTCTTTTTCCAGCGGGTGCTTTGTGAGCGCTCAACACGAAAATCACAATCGCCAGCACTTGACCTGCCTATTTTGACGTTTAAGTATTCAAATAATTGAAAATCCCCGTAGAAATAATGTAAAACAATTTCGGTTTCAGTGAACTAAACTGTTTTCGATAAATTCTCGTCTTAGGCTGGTATAATTATATAACAAACCAAGTAACAATAAAGAAAGTTATTGATGAGAAATGTTACGACGGTAAGGCGATTGGGTAAAACACAAACATGACTTAGTTGTGGTTATGCCCACCAGGTTTTACGAAGTCAGTGTTAATTGGGGTGAGTTGGGGGGGGGACGGGATCAAACTGTCTCGTCGGCTGAGTGTAATTACTTGGCCACCGTAATTCCAAGGTGTGAACGAACTGCTTTTAAACACACTGACTTCGTAAAACCTGGTGGGCATAACCACAACTAAGTCATGTTTGTGTTTTACACAATCGCCTCACCGTCGTAACATTTCTCATCAATAACTTTCTTCATTGTTACTTGGTTTGTTATATAATTATACCAGCCTAAGACGAGAATTTATCGAAACAGTTCTGTTCACTGAAACCGAAATTGTTCTACATGGTTCAAGCATTCAACCTGTACTTCAGTGTCTGTATGCTGAGTGGTTTGGAGAAGGTTAATGAGTTGGTGAAAAGATTCACTAATCACCAAACATGACGAACATTCGCTTTAAAAACTAAGAGACTGTGTTTGTATTGGACATCTCTCGATGCATTTGACCACATTTTAGGGTACAGAGTGTCTTACATGACAAATTTTTAACCACACAACCTACCGGATCAAAATTATCAGGGCCTTTGCGCAGACTGACAAAGTGGAGCAGTCTTTGTGTCTGTCCACACACCACCCTTCAACACAAAGTTCTAACAGTTTTCTTGTTCATCCTTGTGACACTTGACCACGCCAGTTGGATTCCATTTCTTGACTTACGTAGAGCTGATAATGTCTACTACGTCTTTCTTTCCGTCAAACCGTTTTAGACCGTGACGGATACATTGTTTACTTGAAGGCCAGCCACAGAAGACTGCTCGATTCTAGTCTACGAGGGAAGGAACTGATAGTAAACAAGGATAATCACCTGCACATTCTTCGTGGATTAGTGAATATGTAGTCATATTATTGTGAACCTCATCTACCACCTTCGCTAAACTAAATTCCTTCAATCGGGAAGGGCAATCATGAACTCCGTCGGCCTCACATTACAGATAGAACAGTTAGCCTGGTGGTTTAGGATTGTGTAAATTGAAAACCACGCGCAACTGATCGTAGTTGCTGCATTCCCATTAACATTTCATCCGGCTTTTTTCAAAAAGAAACACGATTCGACTTTCGTTGCTGTTACAACTCGTTAACAGTTTGTATTGTTCCTAAGGCCTGGGTTAGACCTCGGGTCTTGCTTTCATGAGGCGACCGTGCTGAACACTATGCCAATGACCTCACAACAAACACGACCGGACCATTTAGGTGTTGCAGTGCTCGCCGAGCTTGGCATTTAGGTCGCAGTCAAATGCTAAGCTCAGTAAACATTGCGATTCCTAAACTCCCAATCCGAACTGTGAAATACACTACCACTGTTTCCAGCTACCGGAAACGACTGAATCACCATACATAAACGCTCAGTCACATTCGCCAGTGGCTAACACACAGTGGTTAACAAGGTTAACTCATGAGAGTGTGGCCAGAGTTCAAGTTCCGACCGTGACAGAAGAACATACTGCCCACGAGCTCCATCAGTGGTGGGACTTGAGTCTAGTTTTTCTTTTTGAGAGAGAATGAATGGGAAGTCAATAAAAGTGCATCATCAGTAATCAGTAATGGGTAGTGTTCGCCTTATGAAAACAGAAAAATCTCATGCTATTCACTGCTGATTTCAAGTTAGGTGGCATGCCAAAATAACCGAATGGTGAGGTCAGTGTGGGGTAGGAAAAGCTGGAATGTAAGTCGTAGATTCTTCGATGTGCTCACTATACTTCAGTAGAGACGTTCAACCCAGTCTAATTGCAAGATCACAGGCTTAGCCCACACGGTCTGTCAGCGAGAAGACACGTTGATTTTCCGAGTTAATCTACAAAAACGAGCAAAGCAGTAAAGCAACACCTGTCAACACAACGGTGATAATGCCAACGTAAACAATGGTTACCAAAATATTTACGTACAAACCACTCAATTTAAATGTTTTAATCTGTCGAGGAGGTTCAACGTTTTAGGATATCAAGTAAAAATTCCAGTGTAGTCACAACACCTTCCTTAAATAGGATTGTGTAACCCGAACAAACATGTATCCCTTAGCTTTAACTTCAATTGTAAATTCTGTCTCGTTTGGCTTTTTCGTTGTGTCCAGTGCATTCTGCTCACACAGCGTAAAACCCCAGCTTAATTTTCCTCCACGGAAGTAGAGGTGCACTACTTATGAAATCAAACAGGAACCGACCTCAATGCAACAACTTTTTTCGTCTTTTTGTAGCTGTAGGTTACACCACGCTGTAATGCGTGCGATCAAACGTGAACTGTACTAAACTTGCACAAATGTTGCAGCCCAGCAGATCGGAGTAGTGCTGATTAAGTGAATGGTTGAACTATTAAATAATGATACTTCAAGCCAACTTAGTGCTTTGAAAGCGCAGTGTTAACCAAAGAACTTCGAGATCAAATACACGTATGTGTTCGCTAGCGGGATACGACTATGACTATCTTTACCTTTAAACCTGGAAAACAGCTGCGTCGGTAATCAAATTTATTTTTCCGTTAAATCGCTCATTTTCCCCTCAGCATTTCTGTGCTCGTCATGAGCCATTCTGTGCTCGTCACAAGCAAGTGGTCTCCCGGGAAATTAGCATTTGTCTGATTAACCAAGTTACACAGTTCGTTTCTGATTGACTCTCCAACGTTTCAAGCTGAATATTGCTCACTTAACACCGAATTTTAGGACTGCACCAGTAAGCACAGTCGAAGAACTTGTACTCCAAATAAACTGTCACTGGCCAGTTCACATATAAAGTTCACGCGGTTTTTTACTACTTCGTAAACAAACAAACAGGAAGCCTGCACAGATGAGCAATTTGCCCCTTTCCAGTGAATCTAAGGATAATCGTGTCAAATATTCTGTTACCACGTAAACTTTCCAACTTGTTTACATCGAATGGAATATCGAAGTGTGAATTTCGTAACAACAGCAGTCGAAGGAATAGGTCCTAGAGGGGTTAGTTGAAATCTACTAAGAATTTTTTAGCCGGGTATTTCGAAGTATATTACGTATCGTTTATTTTGGACAACAAATTACACAGCTTAATTCAAAGGAAAGGCAGGCGGTAACACCAAAAGTTAAACAACAAAAGTTGTCAAAATACCGAGGAATTTGAAGCCAGCCGTCTGTCAAGTTTAGGGCGCTGCGCGGTTAGTAGCACTGAAGAACTGACAAGACATTCCACGAAAACAGCGACTGTTAATAATATCAGTCATCGAATGAAAGTTGTGTGTGTGATATTTTAATAAAAACGTAACAAAACAAAAAAGAGTTTCCGAAAATCAAAAGTTTTTCAACAGTTTTCATAGCCAGGGTTCACGCATTAAGACGAGGAACTAACTTTCATAATGGGGCAACCGTCAGAAAGTGGAGACAGTCAACGCCAATTTCCCGTGCAAGTGTATGGTACGATTTTCAAGGAACTGAGAAGCGCAAGCAGGCATAAATCATTGGCTATGTGTTTGACCAGTCCCAGATGGAGAACAATGTTTTGAGTAGATACACGATACCACTAGGTGATGATCACAAGTGAATAAGAAATACAGTCCACGTTACAGCCTATGATATTATACATACATATATATACATCTATAATTTACCGTGTCGAAAACACTCAGAATAGACATTGTTCGAGCCGAGTTGCAAAATTCCGGCATGCGAACTGAGGACAGGGAAGTTGCCAGCGTATATTCTAACGATCAGTTAATACCTTATGGAACTAACCTGATGACGCTGGATATAGGGTAGTGGATCTCACATCGATGAGAGATGAGGGGTTATTCAATTTCTGAAATACCTGATGGAAATGCATTCAGTGTGAACTGGACAACCCCCCATTCATCAGAAAGAGGTTGACATATTCGGCCAGGACATCGGATTTACGCGTTCCAAATATCTGAGCAACAGCTTACCCAGTCGTGGAACGGTTTTTTCGATGCAACTCCAGGTACAGAATGCATCTTTATCCGTAATCTTGTCCACCGGGGACTTGTCCGGTGGCCGAATCGTGACAGATAGGCGCATATCCATGCACTGTACGGCTGACGATAAGTTGGATCAGAGTCCTTTGTATTTATCTGGGAAACTTCAGTAATTCTTGTAGACAGCCGTCTTTTTTTACATCAGGAACTGTGAAACCTGAACCATTCCTTCTCTGGTGATACACTGTCCGAATATTTGTATAACTGATCACCGTCTTTTGCTTTCTGGTTGTGTGCGTTCTTCTCGCGACAAGACCACGTCGCCGAGTGACCAATCGTCAGGTGTACGGATAGGTTTGAAAGTCTTGCATGTTTAATAATGATTTTGATTGTTTCATGGCGATGTTGTGTGCATGAAGATCTGAGGCGTTTAGGAACTGTCCTTTTTACTGGTGGATGCCAGCGTGGAGTTGCTGGCAGAATTTTCATTTTCCAACACTTGAATTAAAACCAGGTAAAGTGGCTGACTCTTTCTGAGGTTGCAGAACCCATGACCAACCGCGTTTTGTACTGACGGTGTTCAGTCAGCACCACGAGGAGGTGGTTCAGCGCGCTGTTACCACTACCACGATTATTTTAGTTGCAACATATCGCCCTGTATAAAGTTTAAGTTGTTGCGCTGACAATACCCAAGCTACCATAAGTGGTCAATGCGTATTTGATGGAAAATTTGTCTGTTTGTAGAATGATAAGCGAATTTTACGAAAACCTTGTTGTTTTCTGCGGATTTTATGAGGCTGTGTTCGTAAAATATCGTACGGTTTGTATCAAACCCTTCAAAAGTGAGCGGATCTTGACAAGCCACCAAATAGCTTTCCCTGGGCACAACATAGTGGTTTAATATTGTGAATGTTAACAAACATAAAATGATGCAACGTTTGCACTTGTGGCTTTCAGTCCAACAGGAATATTGTGTTTGCCGGAGGGGGATGGTTTTGCTTCTTAAGAATATGTGGCGTCATTGAATGTGAAAGCTCCCTGCTGTTAATTGTACCTGTGATGTCATGCACTTCTGTGTCGTTTTATCCAGTCAGTTGGAGGCTATACTCCATGCTACTGGTTTGCAACTGGTATTCAACGATGCTTAGCTGACAGGTCCTAAAGACGCGTAGGCACTAAGAAATAACCTTCGTGTTACCAGAATACCACTCACAATTGATGTAGCTTTCGCGTTCTGACCGACATTTCAGTCGGTTCTCTTAAAAAGAGGTGCCAGACTATATGCTACTTAACAGCTAATGCGAGTAAGCATTTAGTTCTGTTTATTTGGTTGTGCCTACCGTAAAGTGATGCTTGGTGAAAACCTACGAGACAATGTTAATGTCGGTCACACCAAGGCTACGCATTGTGCGAATAGAACATCAGTCTCCTCTTTATGTCCGAAAGGTACTGGGTGTATTTTTAATACAACTGTAGGAGTTTCGAACAGCTGTCGGAAATATTCTGTTGATGCCATTCAAACCCTTTTTGTTTATTGGACGACGTATTACGCGCCAAATTCTGAAATTCGATGAGCCTGTTGGGAAACCATTTCATAAAAATTTTAAACTTCCCAATATGATTTCTGTCATCGTGGGAATTAAAAAGAACACTTAAGATACTACATGTAAAGATCAAATTTTATATCATCCTACTCAAACACAGACGCTACTTTATAGAACAGGGCAAGTCAAACTGAAGTGATTACCATAAAAAGTGATTGCGCGTTCAGTAACGACACTTTGGAAATTCATGTTGTAGTGTATAGAGACTCAAGCGAAAAATTTAGTTGACGGCAACAAGCGTTAGTGGCTGAAATTTATGCAGCATATCAGTGGGCAAAATGAATCTGGTAGAACAGAGATATTAATACCAGAATATACGAAAGAACTTGAATACACGTTCACACGGAGGAGCGTAGGTACTTTAATTTGGGCCTACCAGTTTCTGTCAAAGATGATACTCATTCCTTAATTTGGAACATCATTTTCCCGTCAGGAGTGTGAATGTAGCAAACAGCAAGGTGACGTTGACCGATATACGTCGTGGCAAATTCTGATACACCTTTAGGAATGCGTACAACAAACCATTCTTATACAGAAACTTGAACATTTTTTGTCACAACAATTAACAAAGTGTACAAAGTTTATTAACTTACGCAAATTAACTACATGCAAATGTGCCGTTTAAAATGAAAAGATAAGATACATACAGAACACGTATTAAGACAAGCGCACTTTGTTCTGTTCAAGGTCTCCGCCGTAAGAGTATTTGAATAGGTCACTGTCTGTAGTTTCATGGAACCGTGCATCGACTGTGAAAAGCTTTGCTGCGTAGGCTGTTCAGCTAAGTCAGGTGCGTTTTTACGTAGGTTACCGTCGGGGAACAATAAGCCACTTTGGAAAATACAACATGGCTGGCCTCCTTCGATGAGCTAAACATGACGAGTTTTACACTTGTGTGAGCTCGTCAGTACAACACACGACTGCCAAACTCCTATCAGCGTTCTCACAATGCAACCCTATTAACCAGCTTGTTGTTGATAATACATTAGGCACGACGGAAATGTACCACGCGAACGTTCAACCACGTATGTCCACGAATAATATTAGGGTTGGTCTATTGTCTCCAGGAGGGACACAGAACGGCACACCCTACATCTATCATGGACTTCAGTTGAGATCGAGAAATCATTGAAATTACTAAGCAACACTGATTTAGATGAGATATAATTACGAAAACTGGAATCCAGCTGAATTCAAGCCAAAAGAAGAAACGATCTGTCCGAAAGCAGCAAGAACTTTAACAGCTGGGTTAAGACGGTATGTCAGAAGGTCGTAAATTCCACATCAGGGGTTAATCGTCTACCGAGACTTTTCACAAATACTTCGCTTTCAGACTATTGGATACGCATGACTGCTTGTTAACAATATAGCCTCAATGCTTAACAATTCAATTATTGGTTTCAGGGTGAACTGGCTCCAGGGTAATCAGTTTTCTGGATTATTTGGTGGACTCCATACATGATAGTGTAATGGGTGGTTGGCCGAGTCCAAGTGTTCAAGTTCCGAGCTGTCTGCATGTCTTCGTATTATAAGTAGCGAAGTGTTTGCCGCATTTAGATATGCTGTTTTTGTCGATAGCGCAAATTCAATCGAGTCGGCTAATTATAAATTCCGGGTCACCTCTAAATTAGTAAAACTACCAGGCTGATCGTTAGTGACAACAAAAGAAAGCAGTTAGTTGAAATAATTTGGCTATTGCTCACAGTCTGCCCCAACATTTGCACGGAGTTTTCAAGCGGCCTGTTTTTGAAAGAAGCATTTAACTCATGTTCTTATTCTAGTGTGTCCCACTAGAAATACAGGTAACCCTGTTACCGTCTTTAGTTAAAACAACCACTATTTTCAAATGTGGTAGGTTAGTGACAAATTAGCACAACTGACATACACGATCATCAGTGCGGTGAAAGCAAAAGGTAACGCTTAATCTTACTTGTCTTACGGTTGTTTTTGATAATTCTAATCAGTCGTTTAACGCCAAAAGCCATAATCACGCTATTCTATGCAGAACGCGTTTCCGAGGCACCCAATCAAAGTCGTATGAGTAGACGAGACAAACAGAGGTAGTTACATCATGGATTTGACTAATATCCAGTACCAAAATTACAGTTTAACCTGTCTGTCGAAGTAGGGGTTTTTTGAGGTGGGAAGCATTCTTTCCCAACAACTTCCAGGAGTAGACTTATGTTTCAGTCAGCTTTTTTGTGGCATCTGAGTCCGGCAATTCGGAATAGTTCGATATACTACGACATACCGAAGGGAAATTAGTAATTAGCCCAGTGAAGATTGGACTTGGAAAGTTTTGACAAAATTCTACTATGTCGTTACTAGATACGGAACTATTAATACAAGTTTCGGTGTGAATCGGCTCATTAGCAAGATGCAGATGAACAAAACTTTGGCACACGATTTTTCTAAGCACACGTTTTGAACAGTTTGACTTATCTGCTTAACCTTTTTGTGAACGCTCACAACGAATAGAGAAAAACGTGTTCAACTGTTACTTTAAAGAATCTAGGTTGACTCTGTTCCCATGTAGTGCATTGAATGGCTGAAACGTGTTGCAAAATTTCATGGTCAGATTTGTACGGATGTAACAATTAGTGTTATCACATCAGTATTGAAGACTGTTTCGCCTTCTGTGTAATTGTATACCCAAACAAAAACCGGACGATTTATTCGAAAAGACTAAACACAAACATATGCCTCGTGTATTTAAGGTTCATGTGGAATAATGAAAATACTTTCAACTCGTTTAATTGTAGAAGTTTTCTCTGTGCAGACAGTACTGTGCACGTGACTGACCCGATCGAGTTTATCCAATTTCTATATGAGAAGAGAGCTCAACAGGACTAATTTTTCAACGTAATATCGTAAGATGGTTGTTTCACATGAAAAGACGAACTCAGAATATCGCATGAAGTCTGAGACTTGGGACAAGTTTTTGGGAACATTTTTATTTAAAAACTACAAAATGATTCAAACTACATCGGACGCACAACGAAACTAAATAATTTCCTCCAACGTTACCTGGGAACTGATGAATTTATTTGCCTTCTCAACGTGATACGAGTTGAATTTTATTTTTCTCACTGTCTTGTTGGCCTCTTGTGATACGCTGACCACTGTTAAGAGAAAAGAATCATGGACTCCAGAAAACTCGTATTTTGGAATTTCCGTCAGACTGAGCACTCATCATTCCATCTATAAAGTGATGTAACACAACTTATGTACATATTTTGTTCCTACGCAAGACGGCTCCTCTCGTTCCACGGTTTTGTCACTCAGTCGATTTCCAACCGGGGCATAATTACATTCAGAGAATTTATCGCAAACGTTTGTGCGAGGTGAATGGACCACATGACAACCTTGCCAAAGTAAGCCGAACGTTTAATTACAAATCCGACATGATCTACATCATCATTTGCGTGTACAATATCACAATTATTTTTCCTATGCTGCAAAGCAACATGTGAAACACATGGGAAAGAATAATATTACTCTATCTATTAGGGCGCACACTTCAAGTGTTGGATTTCGTTGATACTGGAACAATTTTATGACACCAGCAACTATATAGATAAAGTCTCTCCGCGAAAAGTTATACACAGCCTCTTCTTTGAAATCGAAACACAATTTTGACGTCAAAATTAAAGCACTTGGTTGACGCTTCTGGTTGGAGTACGAAGTCATCATCAACTTATCACCAAACACATTCTAAAAACCAAAATGTTATCGGCAAAGTCACTCTCTCTAGTGCATCCAATATCAGATAAGATAGTTCCAAGTTACTTGGAGACAATAACTGACGAGTCACAAGATTATTCAAGAACATCTAGACTGCATTAATAATAAGTAGCTTGGCAGGTCGGGCCTCATCTAAAATCTAGATTCTTTAATTCTGCAGCGTCGTCCGGATGTTCTGTCTTCTCGATCACTTTTCAGAAAGCATTGCTGGTATTCCAAGTCTTTGTAGTTGAAACCTATTCCTCTGCAAGCTTCTCTATTCTTGCGGCATTCAACATGTCTCTCTTACTCGATTGCAAATAGTTTTTCTCCGTCAAATGCAGTGCTGAGCAATAATACAGCAGCCTTGCGGTCTTTTAATTCTGCAATATTCATGCAAAAATCACTTCTGATTGCCAGACCCCCAGGTTACGCATTTCGCCTCCTTCTATGACAAAGACAAGACGTGCTTGCTGATCGAGATTAGCCATGAACCGCTGCTGCTAAGATGAAGAACACTTAATCCGCTCTCAAATTCAAAGGTGTGAAGTTGTTGGAACTTATGGATACCGTAGGGATTTTGGTCTCCCAATGAATACGTGCAGTCTGCATTGCTTTGTGGCAATCTGTGAGCTACAATCGGATAATTTAGTCAAGTTTCAATGAATTTTACCTGTTCCCTTGCTGATTTCTCGAATGCACTGTTGGTAATGTCTTAGAAGTTCTAAGTAGGGGAAGTCTTCAACTGCTCAATTAAGTTTGGTTGAGATCTTGGTGTTCAAAATACACTAGCATCTTTCCGCAACCGGCATATAATTTGGTAAACAGATTATCTACCTTTGAACATGTAAAGAAATGCTACCTGAGAATGTAGACGGCCGACGGCCTGATGGGAGCTCGTCTGTCGTGTTTTACCACTGTTGCTTGAATGAGCGTTCAAGAGGTCAACAGGTCCAGTTACCGACGAGAACATACATTGTTCATTTTTCTGGTTGTCCCAGATTTCCAGTGGAATGTATGTGTACATAAACATATTGCATTGAAAATCCAGGGCAAATACAGAAAATATCAGTTCCAGCGTATATATACAGGCATGATGATATCGTGGACTTATACATCAAACTCGTGGATATATATATGTATGTAAAACCCAGGCATTTGGTAAATGTCAATTCACCCTATGGCCGTGTCAATTTGGAAGTTCAACGTTGGCCTCTGTTTTGACACAATTAGCATGCAATTACAAGCAAGGAGCACACAGATTCTCTGCAAGCCATATTTAGACTCAATCTCAGTCGTAACCGTTAACATGAACTCACCATTTTAACAAAGTAAAGTTTTAAGTTGTGAGATTACTTGCGACAAACTATGCGCACTCTGCTGATGTACCGTACAACAAGGTTTCCATTGCAGAAGCTCCGTGACTAAATAATACCGTTCCTTACCTGAAGTGATTCTTTATAGGAGAGTTCTTTCTGGGAATTGATCAGTGTATGAAATTTTGGAACTAGGGAAATAAAAAAATGACGTTGCTATTACCAAGGCGTTGAAATGGTAAGGTGTACACTCCACCAAATTTTTTTAAAAAAGGATATGCTTGCGAAAGAAAACTATGGATCAAAATTCAATGGCGTTATTTACAAAGCTTCTTAACAGTCGATAATAGGGTATTAATCAATACTACTTGGAATTTGCGGTTGGTCTGTAAAAGTCAGTCATAGCTAGGCTATTGTGTACACGGAGTTGTACGCTTGGAGTAGCCGGAAACGTGAAGGTTTTTCCGGTGTACATTGCCTAATCCAATTTCAACTAATGTTGTCTGAATGTCGGCAGAGATGGCGCCAGGTATTTCTCACCGTAATTCTGCTTCATGCAAATCTTCCGGTCACTCCGGCCTTTTGTACACGCCTCTGGCGATACCTATCAATCCTTCCATTTTATTGCCGCCAATGACAGCTTTCGTAATGTACACTCTGTGGAAAACAAGACATAAAAATCTGATGAAAAAGTAACCTTAAATGTCTTCCTGTCAACCATTGCTACTTTTCAATGACAACAACAACGCTAGTTTAAGATATCAGTCCGACGAATCTGGCTCATAGCATCGCTGATGCGTCTACCATGCGCTAAACAATGATGTATGCAGAGCAGACCACTGCTGATAGCGAACAAACGCAATAGGACAAAATATGCTTTAGTTCATGAGTGGAGTAGGCGTAGACTGAACATCGCCAATACTGGACAGCAGATTTTGGACTCACGTTCATTTTATTTGATGTATGTCCCCTTCGAACTAGAGTACTGGACTCGAGTTCCGATCACGTTACGGCAGCAATATGACCTGGATGTATACTCTGGACGATATTTTCACGAGGCTACCATGCTTATTAGTGTAACAGTGAATCCACGTTACACACGACCGTATTGTTCTATCCAAACGCAGATTTTCACTTGTCTGTGATTAACGCTGACACTGAGAATGTTCCAAACTAAAACCCTGTCGAAAAAGATTTTGTTGTGAATATAGTTCACGCAGTTTTGTTTGCCACATCAGTCTGTAATACAATGAAACCACACACCTGCAGAAAATTTACCGCACAGACGGAAAACATAAGGCATTGCATCAAGGGAACTCAAAGTGAGAAGTAACTTCCACAGAAACTTGATATACTGTTAGGTGAAACATAGTTGTGTTGGATTAGAGTGAGTTGAATAAATAGGTGCGATGTAATTAACTGTTTGCAAGTGTGTTCTTATTGGATAGCTGAGAATTATTTAAGTAATTTTCACATTTTCGGCAGCAAATATAATTGAACGGAAAATTTCCGACAGTTTTCAACCATTTTATTCCTATTCATATGACTGAAGTTGAACATCAAGCAAAAAATGTTCAGGCTTTTCGAGGGGTCCATCAGATGTCGATTGAACCATCAAGGACAGTCCAAATGAACTCACTGCGTCCAACTGAGGCTGTCGGAATCCTAGTGCTTTTACAGACATCGTGACTACTGTGACACCATATTGACTAGATCAATGATTGACTTGTGTGTTTTAGCCACTGGATAAACGTGATAAAATAACAATTAATCCGTTGCCAACCATTTAACCGGTAACTTGGATTATGTGTAATAAGTATGATTAAAATCTCTATCTAATTCTATTGGCCATTCGGTGACTTGTATGTTCTGAAGGAGATTTATGAAAAGCAATATCGCCCACATATTTTACTCACAGTTTTATGAGCTCATTTCTTCGGTTTGCCACGAGTGATATGAGATCTCTGGTAGTTCCCAATCAGCAAGAGTTCGAGGGGTTTAGCGTGTACCGGACCAAATACTTTACTTGTTAGAGACGGTAGTAAATGTGTGCACTTTTTAGAGTATTATAAGTTACCACATGACACTGCACTTTTGTCTAATAAAGTAGGCTGTTAGTTTGCATACCATTTTCGGATTTCCCAAATGAATTTTGAGAATAAGTGTACGAGGACCAACTTTTTCATCCAATTGCTGTGATATTTAACTACAGCTGCGATGTGAACTGGTCCTTCAAAAAAATGAAGCAGGCCGACTTAAAGTACGAGTATAACTTTTTATTTTAAACCACTATCCAATCTAGCGTACATTGTAAGTCTCGAAAAATAAATACTACGCAAGCTGACCCAGGTCGACATATTTTAGCAACAGGGTTCGCTCCTAAACAGAAATCGGTGAACCAATTTACTCGGTGACGCTGGGTTGCTAGTTAGAGGCTAGCAGAACATTTCACCAACGCCCGTAAGAGATAATCATAGTAACACAGTGAAACAGCTAGCCATTCTATGACGAATTTCTGTGGTGTCCGTAAGCAACACTCGCCACAAAAAATTTCCGTTTTCTCTGAAGTATAATTCGGTTTAATAGTTTTGTACTCCACTATGCAACTGACGATAATGTGTTTTTCATCCATATAGATTTTGCTTATTACTATTGGCTGCACAGTACTTAAATTGCACCGACCGTACAAACCCTCCATTCGTTTCTATCCTAAGCTCTCTTCCGGATGCTACCCTGTTTGCTCACGATGGTGTTTCACTGCACGTCTACCGTTACCTCCTTGGTACAAGACGAATGGCTACACAGGTACACATAGAGCTCTCTGAAAATGTCGAACTGGTTGCCAGAATGTTGTAACGATTTTCGGAATCAGCTACTTGGCATGGAGAGTTGAGTGCATGTATTTATTCTTGTCGTTTTTAGTCTTTGCCTGGTAGACATACTTTGAGTCATCAGGCAGAAGATATGTCCTTGTGCGGTTTAACTTCTTCAATTGTTGGAACTGAATACTTTGAATCTTAGTGGCTCAGGCGACACTATGGTACGAACATAGACTTAAGCCTTTATCGAGATTCGGATGACTCTTACTGAACTATAGCGATGATGGAACCGGTTTCTGCAAAACTGAACGTGCAATTAGGGAACTAGTCTACAAAATTAATGGAAAATACAGCGCCGGAACACAGTTCTGCCATGAAACTAGCAATGGTAATCAGTTTTCATATGTTCGGTTGCTGAACCTATTGGAAACAGCGAGTGAAAATTAAGTCGCTGAACGTAGGATGGAATTTCACGATCACCAAAGGATTCGGATCTCTTGCCGAAAGATGGGCCGCCACCACTGTTCATTTCACTATTCATACGTGTGTCAGATTTGAACGTAGCCAGGGTTATCTGTATGACTTCACCACGTCTTCCTCGTCAGCATGATAAACACCGATCTTTAGAAACAGAAATGAAAAAACAGTTGACGGTATGATATATTGTCTGGTGAACCACGATTCGTCCCACCAGATACGTACTGCAGTGTTGGTTTTCATATGGTGAATCAAAGAATATCGATTTGTCTGTGTTCACACCGCTTAGTCTAATTGTTTGCTCTACTGCTGCGTAATGTGATAATTGAGAACGCCTGATATTCGTGCGAACCTAGCTGTAGGTTGGCGTTGGTTGTTGGGTTATTATGTACAAAACCTGTGTGATCTGAGCAAAATATCGGCATTCTGTCTTGTTCTGTCGGAATCAAGAGGTTTAGAGCCGCCCTAATTTACTACGCCTAACGGTAGATTTTTAGTTTCCGTATCTGTGTTCATGTTTAGCTATGCATGCCTTTCTGGCAGATGTGCTTGCCTATCGGTTGGTTAGTGCAGATTTTGCTTCAAATTCGTCGCCACTACCTTGAAATGTGTAGTGCTTTGCATAGAGTAGATGATGCTTTTCTGAGTGGTTTTTATGCCGCTATTTGCCAAGTCAGTGTTGTTTTGGGAGTGTTTACGGAATCACTTGTTTCACACTATTTAGGCGGTCTTCCCGGGATGCAAATTCAATTTGTCATGAGGTGCATTCCAGTGGCTACTCTGTGTTCTTGCTTGTCTGACCCATTTAGGTACCAGTTATCATCACTGATCTCAGGGTAGGAGAAGTTCAAATAATTTTTCCCTAAAATAACATAGAAATATATGGCTTTGTAAGTCGTTCCTGCTGCGCTTCCTTACAAAAATCGCGGTCGAACAACACATAGGAACAGTATCGCGTCATACCTATCGGCCCCCTTCTTTTAAAACATATCCTGTTTGGTCATTATACAAGCCTAACCGCTGTGGAAAACAAGGGACCTCTGCGTGGCTTGCTTATTATTGATAGAGTCCTCAATGGAAAGAATTCCGGCTGATACGACTAGTAAACATGTATAACCTAATCGCTGACGGTGGAACAAGGTGGGCATGTAATGAATTTGTATGAAAAATAGAGTATGAGTTTGTGTTGAGAAGTAGTATCGGGCGGTAAAACGTGAGAATTAGGCGAAAGTAAGTGACAAAATCATTTGTGGTTAGCATTATCTTCATGCGAATGAACATGATGAGGCCGAGTGCATGGAACGGGATACAGGGTACCTCGATTGGAGGGTCGTTCACATGCAGCGAGCTGCTGTGTTCCGTCTTGCTTTTGTTCGGCCGGTTGCTCCCCGTTGTTTCACGTGTGCATGGGATGAGCCACATGTGTGTTGCGTTAGTGTGGCTAAAAGTATGTGAAACCCACGAAGGTAATTATGGGTATCTACCTTCGGCTCTGGTAGGTCGACGGTGGAGCAAGGTCTGTAGTCCGTACAATACGCCCAAAACCTACGGCCCGGTAATAAAATCATGGATCCGAACCAAAGAGCTTACCCAAGAGGCACGCCTTCTAACCTAGTCGGGTGGGCGACCGGCGTAACGCATCGGCGAAACTGTAGCGGCATTAGCTGGCTGTGGGTACGGTGGGTGTGTGCGCACGTTTCCAATCGATTGGCTGGGTAACATTGGCCTGGTGTTTTGGCCACCTGGCTACTGTCACACGTCTCTGTAGCCGCCTCAGCGCTTGGGAGGCAGGGTTGAGTTTGGAGCCAGTGCGCGCTATTGTGCCATCACGATAAATTTTTCATCAAACGTTAGACAACAAAAAGGTTCAATCACGAACAAAACCAATTTACGAAAGACCAATCAAAACCAAACAACTTTTCCTCAGTCCGATACCCATCGTACTGTGCTTTTAGATTTGTCCTGTCATATCCTGACGTGACGTTTGATAGCCATGTTGTGAAAACTGTAGGCATCGCTCAGCCCCTCTTACTTTTTTGGCTTCCTCACTGAGGCTTGCCGTTCAGCTTCCTATCTACGTGTCTTATTTGACCACTTCATCGGTGGTGAACGAAACTTGTTGAACTGTCGAAATCTCTGTGGAGAACTGGCTCAAAAATGCTGACCGGATAAGGGTGGGTTTTCCGGTGGAAACCTGTACTGCCTTGGGAAATGCTGTACGCAATTTAGACCCAGCTAACTATCATGTAGGACCCGGATCGCACTGGCAGTCGGTGACCAACGCGTTGTTTTAAGGAGGCAACTACCAATAGTGGGGCCATTTTCATACTTTACAGATGAACTGTACGTAGCGTGTAGATATTATCGAATTCCCTTAGCTAGAACTGACTACACCTTCTTGATGCACGTTTGTCATTGCCGTTTACAACGGTTTGTACATACCGCGCAATAAATACTGCGTCTCCGTGCTCAACGGCTTTTTATGTATTACGTCAAATTCACACGTACTTGTAAATAAAGACTTAGTGCATCGTGCGCCGAAGTATCCATTCTTTAGCATCTCACCACAAAAGACATTAATCTGCGAAATAGGCGAATATGTGAATTATCACTACGGCTGTGCTGTTTCACGGATAGGTCGAAATTACTGTCACGCAAAAGTAAAAACGTTTCGCGAGACGCTCAAAATTGTCTCCACGGTTCTGTTCACACTAAAGCATTCTCCCTAAACATGATGACGGCACTTGCCGGAAAGTGGCTTCAGAGATTGCGTTGCATTCCAAGATTAAAGTCATCTTGTGATCTTCCAGTGTCTGTGGACGGTCGGTGTAGAGTCTATATTTGAAGAAGTCCCACAGGAAAAGTCCAGTTTGGTTCACTCTCTCAGTCCACAGTGACCCATCTGTCATCGCTTGAATGTTTTAATCAGATATTCTCTTACATGCCATCTTGTTCAGACCAGACGTAGCCAAGTGCTTTCAGTTGCTTCAGTGCCGGTAGGTCGTTCTGATACAGCATCTGCAAATAGGAATGCCATGATTTGTGCATCATTATGCGAAGAGAGGTTTTACCTGAAACGTTTTCATAAAAAAGACCCGGCACTTAATGTTCCAACGAGCTCCCGGTAAATCCTAAGCTTTGAGTAATGTTGATTTCTGATAGGAACAAACGGATGGGGTTAGTAGTCTGCCAAAAACGAAATATCGTTTTGTCAGTAAACGCTGTCAGATATATATCTCTTTCTGATAGATACCACGTGCAAAATGATTTACATTGATCGCATCTGACAACCGGAGCTTCTCTAACCGAGCCTCCTAGTATGACCCACACTTTGTATCTTTTGAGTATGCTGCGTAGAGTGGAATTCGAAGGGTTGCCTTCTTCGGCGTGCTGGCGAACGCTCATTTGGGATCATTTTTATCAGGTCGCAGAAAATCAAAAGGGAATATAATCAGCTGTTGATAGGCGCAATCGACCACTTGTTTCAGGTCGTTACTATTGCCGGTTGTACCAAACATTTCATCGGCATTCGAGCAGATTTGCGGGTAACCGATTGCATGCTCACATGCTTTATACTGAAATTCCTAGTGGTCTCCTCCGAAATTTTCGCCGTAGGTGGCATAGACACAAACCATTTCATTCTGCTGTTCACATTACCCTCACATTTTTCTCGTGCTAGTATTCCAGGGGGTTGATATGTTTGAAGCAGGATAATTCGTTCAGACCAAGTGGTACGCTACTGTTGCCTTGTCTCCAGTCCAGCTTTACCCCTCAGATGTTGAAGAGGTTAGAGAGGTGTGTGTCGATCGTGAACCGTGGTGGCCAAAACAATGGGTCGATGGGGCCCAGCCAATCAACTGTGAACGTGGGTACACCTCCACTGTTAGCTAGTTTGGCTGTGGTTTCAGTGATGCGCTGTGCTTGTTCACTCACCTGACTCGATTAGTAGGCGTGCCCGTTGCGTAAGTTCTCTGGTTTTGTTACCAGTCCATAGTTCTGGGACGTACCGTTAGATGAACTGTGCTTGATTGGTCGGGTGATAGACCGGCTATAACTAGTTCCAGGTGGGGTGTTAAAGGGCATACTGTGTAACCTTGCCGATTTCAGGTTGATCTTTTTTGCTCTGAGACGTGTTTGCTAGCCCATTGCTTTCTTGTTTTATTCACACGGGTTCGTCATCTCGACCGGTGGGGTCCGGGGGTATGTTGTCGGACCCGAAATCTACACTAGCTTGTTCAGGGTGACCTAGGTATCACGGTAAGTGTTTTATCTCTTCCATATGCCCTCGTCTTAATTTGGCACAGATGAGTAGCAAAGTAATTGACGACAACAAAGTTATTGATAAAATATGAAACGTGGACATAGTTACTATATAAAAAAACAAGACTTGGTTGCACTCATGCTCACAGAGGGGATATGCATAGAAAATCAGTGTTGAATATGTTGTGTAGGACGTAGGGGCCAAAAACGTTGGATGTATAGGCTTGACTATGAGAGCTACAAGGGATGGACGAGCTGTTTTTTGAATACACAAATCCGAGTGGCATATTTGGGTTATGACCGCCTCCTCCGTTGACAGAATGTGTCATTTGATATTTCGTGATGCGGTGGCTGGAGTACAGCCGAGCATGCGTAACCCGCTCTTCATATCTAGGTATCGGTTACAGACAACTAACCGGGCCACGACGTATAAGTTGGTATTTTGTGTTCTTATGGAGCAAACCACACTAGGCAGTGTTCATGAAGTCTTTCCAGTAAACCCCTCGCAATGAGAACAACATATGTTGCACCACAAGACTAGTCTATTGTACGGATTGAATGAGAGAAGGAGTGTTATCGCTCAGAGGCATAACATATCAGGGGCGTTAACTTTCGGGTCACACTATCTTTCGGGTTAAGTGGTATCGTATGCTTTTATGCGGTACTATGAAGTAGAGCTTGTAGCTTTCCAGGTAATGCCACTCGCACTGGCTATTCGACACGCTGTCAGCTTGACTTCTGTCACGTTTGAACGGCAAAATTACATGAACCTTTCTCTTGTCGGTCGTATCTACTGAAGCTCGGACTGGCCTATTTTCATGTTTTTTGGCAATGAATTTTTCGGGATAGGCATTATTAGGGAAAACACCCTGTAACATGTTTTGGTCCGCTGCTGTTTTATTTTCGGCACACACTCTGTTTGATATTTTGGTCAAGAAACGTAAAAGACCACGTTTGAGGCTAATGTTTCCCATCCAGTAGTACACAGTGCACAAGGTTGAACGCAACCTCCAGAGTGAATGTAAATTACGAGGAAAGGCGGTTTTGGTCACCATAGTTTTGATTCCACAGTCAGTGTAATCCGCTCATCTGAAAATCCAACATAGTCGGGCTGTAGTGGAAGTCGGATTGTTATAATGTGTCTAGGATTGCACTCAGGTAAGAGCGTGCCAAAGATTCTTTCCTTGGACCGATTCATGAAAGATAAAGTAGAACTGTTTACTGTATTTGGTAACGGTGGTCAATGGGAAAATAAGAGTTAGAAATACATGTGAACGCATATGAAGTTCATAAGAGGTCAGTGTGTCTCACTAGACACTTTCGGGAAATAGCAGTCAACAAAGTTTTGTTCATTGGCGTAGTCCGCCTAGAATCGATCATCTTCCTTTGCTACGAAAACTCAGCAATAATGATCTCGTGTGACTGGTGGCTGGGCGGTTCAAGAGTTATTAAAACTGTGCAGATCGACCAGCACCAACAACATGTAGTTATGAAAGTGGTTCTCAGTAAGTTGATATGTTGTGCAAATTTTCATCTCGGACACTCATCTGCCCTCATTAAATTTTCTATCATTTAGGAGTCAAAAATAATATTTTACGATTCGAATGCGATCGAGAATGATTTAAGACCTCAACCCTGTCGGATAAAAGTAGGCTATTCTACGTTACCAGTCTGTAACATCGCGTTTGGCTCCTAACCAATGAAAAACCCTTAATCGATAGTTGAGTTATTGACCATTACCAGGTTTTCAATAACCAACGTACAAAAATTTGACCAGCTATACTCCGTTCAGTAGATTCTGTGGCATTTTACATTTGCTAGGTTTCGTTTCCTGCAAAGTCATTTATTGACAACTGATCACTTCAAGCCACTAATTCCACAATCACGTAAATTTGCAACAAAATAAGCGGACTAGTATGTGGGTACGAGTAAGTCAAACTTCTGCAATTTCAGCAACACGGATGATAGATACTTCACTTTGACAGGTTATGCAGCTGCATATTAACGAAAAAATGACATGGAATCTCTCAAACAAAATCTGTGGACAATTTTACTTTGAAATCTTGTTCACTTTGCAGTCCACGGTGCATTCTGTTACAAGGAAACGAAAATATGTCTTGTCATCCTTGTTTAGAAAGCCAGCCTATAAAAGACAGGCTGTGAGCGGTAGACGGGTCTTGTGTTTCCTATGTACAGCTTTCTACACTGACACACTTCAGTGCACGTTAGCGTCTACCTACTCTGAAATACACAGCACAATTTCGTGATTAAAGTTAACTCACACGGTTTATTGAAAACTCCACATAATCGATGCACATAGAAGGAGGCACCGGTGTTACAGTTCACTTGGTCACTGACGCATCATCATAGAGCATTCAACATGTCTTCCTGTATATTCACACACTGTACGTTATCAACAATGTTTTCGACTAATTTTTTCACGTATACACACCACTAGAAAAACTCTATTTGTTGGCCAACATGGCTAGGAGGTCGCATAAGCTTTTGATACTCCTCTGTTTGTTTTTGTAACAACAATGCATATTTGATTGACAGTAATTCATGTGTCCAAAACATGATCCTTTTCGATTCATTTAGTCAATCAAGAAGTAAATCATGATGCTACCACTTTGTCTTCTTCAATTTAGTTGCGACTGCAAGATGGTTAGGTAGGAAAAATGCGTGTGCAACATAAACAACCAAAACTTCATGCTGGAGCTTTGTGCTAAGAGAAGTGTAATATAAGTTCCAAAGCAGATGAGCTGCTTGACACATGATTATGTACACACACAAATGGTTTGGACGCAGTGTTGATCAGCACCATTTAAGGAAAAGCGAAGAGGAACGAAGAGTGTAAACTAGTAACAACAGGATAAACGAATTTACCATGTTTACAATGTGCTCTTTTTTTCGATTTAATGAACTTGGTGGATTTCATTCTGCTTGTACATTTACAGTTGGCTACTATTTCATCACGTGCGCCGAACACAAGTTTGAGCATTCCATCAATACTTCTGCAGACATTAATCTCTTCTGACGACGTAAGTAGTGTGTTAGTTAAAAGTAAACGAATGTGCGGACCTGAACGCTGTAACGTCTTGTTGAGTTATCACTATGAGTCAGTGAAGCGACACTTTGTGTACAAAGCAGTCCATGGAATTCACGTCAAATTCGTGAGTATCCTGTTCACGTTACGTCAGTTATCACACGGCAGCCCTGAAATTACAGGTGTAAATGTACCGGATTATTGGGAACCTTCTAGACTTATTAATTTACTCCCTTCCTCGTAAAGGTGAAAATATGAAAATCTGTCAGTCTTTGAAAGCATCATTCTATGTCCCAGTTGTTGTTTCTCGCATTATCGGTACAACAGTGTCCATAATGACAAAGCGGTATATTTGACAGTGATAAACAATCTGGAAATAGTGGACGTAAACTGTCCAACTGTGTTATACTTCTTTTTCGTAAAGATCAAACACCGAAAACGGCAACCAAAAACTATTCTTTAAAAGCAGAAAATGACTGATGGTTGTAAGTTTGTTCAAAAACCCTTCATTCCTGAGTTGAACCTTTTATCCTCAATGTAGCTAGAAATGAGGAACTCTTTTAGCAGGGTTTCGTTGAGCCTCCATGCACTGTTGTTTTCGCTGTTCCATTTCATTGGCAGTTCTTTTTATTACATAAGTCATTTGAGCGATTGAGAATTTTCTGCTCACAGATCAGATTCTGACCATTCGTTTGCACATCTCCCGCCATGAGTTGTATGACTTGTATGTGACTTGTATGACTACAAGGCTTCTTTTCTGTGAGCAAGAAGATGGTCAGCTGATGGTGGTTCACAAATCCTCCCGCAAACTGCTAAGTTGTCCATCTTTTATTTTACTAAAACAAGATGCGCCAGTCAACAAAGAATATTCGAGGCGAAAGGTAGTCACTTGACATTTTCGGTGCATACTCTTCGCAAATGTGCAAATCAGCCGTTAAGTGAGGACAGAATTTAATTACCCAACACCCAGTACCTGTTTATTCTATAGTCTTTTCGGTTTACGACTTCTCATTCTCACTTCCGCTTTTCTCAATGTCAATACAAGATTTTCTAGGGGGCTAGCTGGGTCTAAAGAGGGAACAGGGTCGCATGGCTAAGGTTTACAAGGGTACAGTGAAAACAACGGGGACTGGTTGGCTCTAACAGAGTGAAACAAAACTCGGTCTACCAGGTACAGAGAGTGAGCAAAGTTCGTACAGCGGGACACAGTTATCCGGGTCGTCTTGAAGTGACCTAAAAACATTCGCAGATGATATCGAGAAGTAGAGAGCTGGCTTCCTGTGCGTCCTTTATGGATAAGGTTCAGGCCTTTCATCCATCTGAGCCATGTTTCACGACCTTGTTCTATCGGCCGTCCTTTACACACACTGGTTATGATGCGCTTCGATTCTTCCGTTAGTAAACGTGACCTATCATAGCGCAAACCATCTAAATAGTATAGATATGAACAGCTGCTTGATTTCATAAGAGCGCACTTCTACTTACGACACTTCTCTGATGTATGAACCAGCCAACAGCTTGTCATACAACCGAACGATGAATCAACGGATCAAAAACATTTATGGAGATGCTTGTTTTTGACCGTCAAACTCATCTCGAATTTGTTATCGAAAAACGAACTATTGTCAGACATCAGCTGTACTGCAATAACCTAATGAAGCAACATCTGTAGGAACCGAGGTTATTATTGCATTATTTCGTCCATAACAAACTTCAGTGAGAACTATCAACTTGATGCGTTTCCTTTTCCTCGTAGCAAGGACCTGCCGAGCACGTTGTTTTACACAACAAAGTAGGATTTCTTAAGAGCAGTGTATCTGATTCACAGTGACACATTTTTTCCATATAACCATAAAAGTGAGGGTTTATTTCCCGGGTTGGAAGGGGTATTATTTTCAGAAGTTATGACAAACCAATGACGCTTCGACAGAGTTTAACGGATGAGAACGTTGGACTTTAGTTAATTGTCTTGGCAAAACTACTACTTTCATGTAAAACCACCTGTTCAACCGACGAAAAATGTTTGCTTCCCGCATATTTGAGTAAAACGGGAAACTTGGGACAAAACAATCGATGGTCACAATAATTGTGACCACATTTCAGGTATTTCGGTAATTTTTACCGCCAAACGAACGGAGAAGCAATAGGGGGCACCGTTAGGCTTCTTGTTGGCCGATATTTTTTATAGTAAAGCTAGAAACTAGATCACTAGCAGACCACATAAAATCACTGCCTTTTCATAAACAAATCGCAGAGCCACAGTGGAACACCGATGCACGCCAGCTGTGCACACAAAAATATCCGTTTTGTTCTGAAACCCGAGTCGTACGTAGTTACTCCGTTTTTAGGGCTGTTCATATCACGTCTTGAGGATGACACAGTACGACGTGAGAAATATTGTAGTGCAACTTGGTCAAGAAAGTTACCAATTGTTATTAACTCTGTACATTTATAACAAAAGAACAAATTAGTTCAATGTTTACTATACTGAGCAGCGACAATAAGATTGGGTGACATTGTAAAAGAAGAGAACCATTTTACAGTTAAAATATTCCTTGGAAGTGACCATTAAGACCAGTTTGTGTGTGCATGTTATGTGGAACAAAGGCAAGTACACCGCAAACAGGAGACAGAAACTGTCCGTACTTCGTTGATATTCAAAGGCGGTAACACTGTTGAAAATATAACCAAGAGACAACATAGCGATTAACAAAACTTATTTTGCGGCTTACTTACGTGTTCGATTTATTTCCACATCAGTTTTGCGTCCCCGGCTGAAGGATGTATTGTCTGCAAGTGTTGACTCTTTATGCTCGTCGTTTCGTTTGTTGCTTTGGAACAATATATGCCGCAAAACAAGGCAATTATTTGAGCAAAACTGGGAGAATCATCTGGAGTGGCCTGCAAGAGGATTAACAAGGTCTTCTCATTGGCGTTCTGTAGACCGTTGGTCAAAACGAAACGCCCGATCAATTCTTCCGATTCGCTCAAGTTCGAGTCTGTGAAGCTCAACCGAATTGGATCAAAAGTTGCATACTAGCCATAGCACAAGTCACTGCAGTCCGCTCACACTCATCCCTGTTTTGCTGACGAAAAGGTCTGGTCAGAGAACTGGACGTCCCGTGATCATGTCTCAATGGCCCGCATCGATCTGTTACATAGGAGCGTCGATTTGTTTGCAACAACCTCTACAACCCACGTGGTTGGTGCCATATAAATAACTCTAACGATACTAACTGACGACATCACTCACTAATGTACTATCTCAAACGAATTCATAAAAGTGTGTTACATTCAGCCTGATGGTGAAGGTCTGAAAACGAGCTTGTTTGTTGTTAGTATAGTGAGCACGAGCGATCGCACATACTGCTCACATCACTACAATCCTGCAGTGAGGCGAGAGCATAGATTTTGATACTGAAAAGGCCGCGAGAAAAAGCAATGGAGTGCACAGTGGCATGAAGTGGTTCTTGATACATAAAAGAACTGAACATTGGCAACAGTGTCAACCGTGACTTTCTGAGACCAGCGTGGTGCGCGGATGAGTGTTTTTTATAGTCATGTTGAGACGTATAGACCATGTGTTGATTTTTTGAATAAACAACCCTTGCACCCTCCGTGTTATTGACTCACGACACGAGTTTTTTCATATTACATAGCGGGGGATATTCACGGTAGAAATGTAGTTGTTCGTAAACCAGGTGTACGGTTTCACTGTTACCGACGTAATGCGCACGTGTTTTATTGTTCCCTCTCAGATCCTATGGTCATAGTAACCTCACAGCGTTATCCATGCCTGGTTTCATTCATACGATCCGGACAAGAAACTAATGGAAATGACGCTTTGATGAAGGCAAGACGCATATAACAGTCCAAGTTCCGAACAAACAACTCAACTGATAAAAATTGGTTTTGGAAATGCGCCTGTAGAAGCGTCTGTAATCCAATGGTATAAAAACGCCCGACAGTCACCGTGATCGGAGAAAAAAACGAGAGTAAATATGCGCATAACTTCTTTTACACACAACAATGAAGATTCTTTTCTGCTCACAAAAACGCGGATAACAATAAAAGAGAGTGAGATGTTACTTGGTTTCTAGCCTGATTTCCCCTCTTGAGAACGCTAGTTATTTGGTTGGAAACCTTGCCAGACAAAAAGAAGCTTTAATTATGTGGGAGCTTTGTCTGAACATTGAGATCCATGTGTGCACATGAGCAAAGAGCAAAGGAGAATTCCGCCTCTGGAATATCGGTTAAAACAAATAGACTTAGTTTAAAGTACACAAAAACTAGGTAGAATAACAGCATAGGCATTGGTTTTGATCTACTGAGGTGTGTAGGTAATAGGGTTGCCTATCTACAAGCGACAACTCATGTAACATTTCTAATATAATAAAGACGCCGATACCAGTCAATGTAGCATGACTTCTTGAAGCATATATATATTTGATGTCGCTCTTGAGTGGCATTTCATAGTGGCAATTCTGCAATATTAACGAATAGGTAGTGACTTTCATATCTGTAACTGTAGTTAAAAGCGATATACAGTGTTACATTTGGAATTTCATTGATCATTCATGTGTCTTCAAATATCGTGTGCTGTAGATCATCTGTTCGTTACGGAATTTCCATATTGTTCTAATTGGTACTTAGTTTTCATGGCAAGGTTTATCTTTCAAAATTTTTCTTCCTAGGTATCCATAACTGCTGACCTGATTTGCTGGTCACAGGGTTTGTGAAAGGAATTCAAATCCGGATCATTGACTAAACACCCCAACGACCCGAACTTTAACATTCACCGGACGATGACACATATCCAGTTCGAAAAGTGTCAGGTGTCCCAACAGCCGACTAATATTGAACTACAGCATCCACCTCATGCCACTGTATTAACTGCGGACTATGGTGTAGAATTTTCGCAATTACTTTCCTTGTCGTCTTGTGAAACTTATCGTCCATAATAATTATGACAAAAGAAACCCACCTTACTGGTTTATACTCTGATTCGTCGGGTTGTTGCTGAAATCACTGTTGCCCATTTGATACTAGGGAAACTAAGACAATAAGCTCAAGTGGCCGTGTATGAATAGGGGCCTGCTTGAGTATGAGCTGTTAGAGACATTTAGCCGTAAAATGTGAATTCAGAATTAGACAAGTGCATTTAACAATGTTTAGTCAACTCTGGCGAAACAGGAGAGTTATCGGACCATCGCTTCACAATCGTTTCATTCTAATTCACGGGACCGCTCTCAGGCTCATGTCGTGAAAACGGTCGTCACGATAATTTGCACAAGGACAACCTTGGATCTTATTGATTAAACAGGAGATGCGAAGCTGTTGCTGAGCAAACAGAGCACCCGAACTACCGGACGACTGTTGACCTATCAAGCGAAGCTCTCAAGCAAGTTTATAAAGCTTTTTAATAATGGGAAAACCATAAATGATCTTTTCATGGCAATAAGCTGCTGTCACGTGTTAAGGTCCACGTTTGCCGGTATTAACAAACAAGTGTATGCACATCACATATCATAACCGTGGAACGTAGTTTGGTCTCATGAGTTTACATCGATTTTTAGTCTGTTTGTGAACTTGACGCGCTGAAATGTTGAAGATGTTATTCAAAGTGGTGAATAATATGGAATGAAAAATTTCTTTTCACTCCACCGCAATATTCAGTAATGCAAGAGAACGGTCATGCTTTATTCTGAAGACTGTAGTTTAAAAGAAACTCGAGAGGCATAACTATGGGTTTTGACTAGATTCGAATCAGGAACAGGAACTATGTGTGCAAGCGTTTTGACAGGTGAGAGGTGAGTTTTTGAATCCACAAAGTCTTAGAATTAAAAACGCCCTCTAACATCGATGCTAGTCAGTCGTAGCAGGTGGGTGGGTATGCAGATATACATTGCACAGATAGCAACTGTCACCTGCATTTAACATCAATATCATACATTGTACAGGAACGTGAACGAAGAGTCACGGTAGATTTAACGAATTCGGTGAAACCAAGTAACACTCATAGGGATGCAGTTATTTAATGAATTGGTCAAAGCACTACTCAGTTATACTTCAATTCGGTGACATTATTAAATATGTAACAAAATAAATCTCAGTATACGATGTATCCATCCATCAGTAGGAACTTTTATAAGGTAGACACTAGTAGAAATTCTGAAAACCAAGAATACAATAACATATGCATTTTGGAAACACGTTTGGACAAGTTGCAGCCAAGACAAATTTCACCCGAAAGTCCGTGAGTCGCCTTAAGGAATAACACTCGAGGCTAGGCGTGTATGAAGTCCGTGTAAGTGGAATGAAAACAGTGGCGAACCGAAATGCTTTATCGAAAAATCAGATGGGGACGACGTTACTAAGACTAAGCAGGAAAGATCGTGCAATTTCGTATATGATTAATAGGCGAAGAATTTCCCAGGAAAAGTTATCCAGATTTTCGTTGAGTGAAAACGTGTATCTGTCATTCATTTACGACCTTCATGTAAACAAAACAACACTAACACAAGCCGATGAACAATCTGTCAGCGCGAATAATTACTCTACAGAAGTTTTTCACCTGAATGAACCGCTGTGAATCTGCTCCACTTCTGTGGTTTTGCTTGTGTTAGCCCATTGTTGAATTAGTGATATCTGACCTCAACAGTTGTGTGGAAAACTGTTGGCTTAATCGTTTGCCACAAGTTGCCTGTGTTCATAAGCAAGTTTGAAAAATCGTTCAACTTCTTTCGATAGACAACACTGTTATCTAATTCGTCACTACAGACGTCTAAAACAGCTGGTTCATTATGGTCCATTAAGTGTTCGGTTCCATGTTAATGATATGGAACGCAAAACAGTAAATCTGTCGAATAACTGAAGCTAAGGTGAACATTTTATAGGAAGTAACCTAAGTTTCCTTGAACGTATGTCGGCTAACTTACTGACCAAACTCCCACTAGGAAGTTGCAAACGATTGCCGATAACTGTTTTAGGAAATTTATATAATTACTCATAAACTCACTGGGAATCACTTTCGGGTTATTAATCAAACATGATTTGAGACGGTTTACCTGCAATTGTGTTGAGAAAAGTAATTTTAAAATAATAAAACTGAGCAAGAATAACTATATTCCATTACAATGATGGAAATCGTCAACTTGGAACTTATTTCTCAGAACCGGTTCCGAATTCATTAGGCTAAAACTGCAAATGTGTGTGTGCAAAAAATCAATGGAGTTCCATTGATTTGGGTGCTGCCTGTGTACCTCCACCCAAAATTCGCATCGCTGGAGACACTGCGAATGCCTGCGTGGATTTCTGCTATTTTGGTAGCAACTTGTCGACAGATTTGTCCGTGGACCGCCAGCTGAGAGCGCGTGTGGCGAAGGCTAGTGCTGCTTTCGGACGTCTTGAAAGGCGTGTCTGGAAGAATCACAGCCTGAAGATGGCCACGAAGCTGTGTGCCTACTGCTCTGCAGTACGACAGTGAGACGTGGACATTGTATCAGCGGAACGTGAGCTATCTGAGCCGCTTCCATGTTCAGTGTCTGAGGTGCATCTTGGGTATTCGGTGGTCGGACATGATTCCGAACACTGAGGTAGTGCGGCGAGCGGACATGGACAGGATGGAAGCCATGTTGATGCTGAATCAGCTCCGTTGGCTCGGTCACGTCCGTCGGATGAGCGATGACCGTATCCCGAAGCAGTTACTGTACGGACAAGTGAAGTCAGGTAAGCGAAATCCCGGTGGTCAGAAGCGGAGTTACCAGGATGTTGTGCGGGTGAGTCTTTCACGTGGTAACATTGATTTTAGATGTTGGAAAGATTTGGCGTTGAACCGGACGGCCTGGAGGAATACGGTACGGGCGGGCGTCCGAGCGTTCAACGAGCAACTATTGCGCGGTCGCGAGCGGAAGCGTGCGGTACGCAGAGGAACCATCGGTGCCATAGGTCGCGGTGACGTGACTATATGACGTTGCGATGAGTGCGGTCGAAAATGAGTTGGCCGTTTGGGTTTAGTAGGCCACCAACGTACTCATAGTACACCGTCTACGAAGAGGCGGCGAGTACATTAGGCTCCGGTCAGGTATGTAGTATCAGTGTATCCATTCTACTCCTCTTCGTTGACAACTCATCCGCTTCCATTTTCAGAAACTTGAACATTTGTGGTCTTCTATCCATTCTTTTTTCGGCTTTGTCGGTGTATTATATGATGAATGATCTGCCTGGCTTTTCATAGTCCAAGGAGAACTTTGCTTTTCATCCTTATCTTCTGTGGGATGCACTAACCTGCACTCGTATGCTGCAATGCTTCCTGTATTACACTTCACAAATCGTTTTTTCTGGTTTAGGTCTCGTCATTGCAGCCTCTCTCTGGTTAGTTTCCGAGAGATAAGAGTTTCCTTTCCTTATCAGCCAATCAAGTGGCTAACCAGCATTGGCCGGCTGGACAGAAAGACCCCACTGGCACACCTCACAGTCTTATTCCTTCGGGTTTACACTGGATACGTGGTATGTTGGTGGAACTGCAATTAGTGCAGCGCAAGCCAGTTGCAGTGATGGCTAAGCGCAGGTGTCCTTTGGCTTCGATCACTGTGAAAGGCAAATCTGAATCGGATGCCGCCAACCGTTTGCAAAATAATGCATATCTTTCAGCGATGTAAAACTAACCACATATGTTTATGTCTGACTGATGGAAATTATCTTCGTTATATTTTATAGCGTTTTGATATTCAAGGGTTACCAACTTCACTGTGATGATATATTCATGAGAGCGTATTTCTTTTAATTGACACTATGAATTTTTGGATTGACTGTATTATCTTTTCGTATTCGGAATAACTCGACCTAATTAACGCTTGTCTGAATCTCATTCCTGTAAATCAAGTAGAATTCACGTAATGGTCACTCAGCTAGATCCTCGGTTTTTTTTTCAATCAATAGATTATTTTTGAAAGAATTGCTTATAATTGGTGGACCATGAGCACTTCAGTGTACTGGGTTCTCCGTTCGAAAACCATTGCCAGTTTACCCGTCTACTTGACCTCCAGATGCATTCGTTACCCCCGGCCGAAAACTCACAAGGTGGCTCGTCCAGGATGTCGTTGCTATAACTGTGCCTAAGTGGTTCTGTGGTCCGGTTTGTTTTCAACCCACTGATTATGCAAAACTAAGCCAAACATTCGTGGTGGCAGCTCAGCGCGATGTGACGCAAATACACAGAATTAAAAATAAACCCACCATATACCAAAATGGAAGTAAGCTACGCGAACTCCGGCCGCTTGTTGATTTTCATTTGGTACTCGTTTTTAAACGGCATTAAGGGTACTATGAGTTAGACGAATTCCATAGGTTTTGTGTGCACTTTTTATTTTAAATTTGATTGTCTCAATGTTTGTTATGAAAAACCTGAGATGTTACCGACTAAACTACAGGCTTCCTTTTAAAGTATTACCTACATTACGGTTTGTAATGTTTAACAGTGAGGCGGTTCATTTTAAGAACATCCATAGCGACACAAATAAGTTGGATATTTGGAACGATCTGTAACTACTATGAGCGTATGAAACTTTCAACCTAGTTTTGGTCGCAACATCTTGAGATGTGAGTGAACAATTTGGTGAACGGGCGAAAAATTTGTTTGCACGTAGATTATAAACGTGAACTTCGCTATCAGTATGGGATTTCGTCTGATTGGACTAAGCTGTATAAAGTTGTTAAGATTTTGATCTCAGTCTGAAACTTGGTTGGCGCGCTGCACGGTTCAGTGTCCTCGATGGCAGACGACACGTTTCTGTCATGTCACGCGATGGTAACATTTCCACTTAATTAGCCGCGCGATTGGGGGGTTTAAAATTGAAAAAGGAACATACTAATTCTTGTGGATAAAGATCCTTACCCTATGCAACAATAAACTTAGTGTGAGTAACAATGAAGCCAGTACTGCAAGCGTACAAAACCTGGTGGCAACTTACTGTATAAATCCCAAAATACATGATTTTGCCTCGTCCATGAATAGTGCTAGACGACAACAGAAGCTCACTAACGCCAAAGATTTAGGTGAGATTAATATCGGCATTTTTAAAAAGAACAGCATTCGTGAACGGATAATCGGAAACTGAATTTACCCTAACCACGAAGCAAAGAAAAATTTCTCACATACCTGGTCTACCGAGGTGGGAAATCCTTATAACATAATGTGCGGAATTTAAAACAACTAATTATATTTCTCTCATTGCATGCAGTGCAAATAACCGTTAATGAGTAAACTGGATGTCTACTCGGAAATATGTCCGCATCTTAATTCTTTGCATTCCTTCATATATTCAAGTAGCCAACGACATCAACTGACGCCCAAACTACATAGGAGTAACCTCATAATTTTTGATTGAAATCAATAATTGAAGTTTACACGTGGTTACTGGAACAGTCGTCTTCGCATTTTATCCGTCAGTGTTATGCATTCGTCCTTACATATTTTTCTAATCTATTACTCTAATTTAAATTGTCAGCGTAGATTTTTGTTACCTGTTTCTGATAATTTGAGTATTCCCATAGTTGCCACGGGTTAAAGCTAAATGTTTTGGAATTCCATCTCGAGCTCATTTGGCTAGGCTTCTGTGGGCAACCTTGTAGTTTGCGGCGTATTTCAAGTGCATCGTGGTACAGTCATAAGTGAGGTGATCACAACTGTTAGCCTTGTTGCTCTTTTCAGTTGCATACTTAATACATTTATTAGCATTCTGACATTTTTAGTGTGTCTGAAGCGATTTTTGTATTATCTCCGTAATCCATCTTCTTGAGAAAGCGAAATTCGTAAGTTTGGCTTGCGTGACCGTTCTTTCTGTCCACGTTATCCACATGTCACTGTCGTGTATTCTTTCCGGCATCCGGTTTGTTCCGTTTCACAATGCTTCATCCTCAATTAAGGCATTTTTACGCTTCGAATAATGTGGTATTTTGAAAACTCATTTAGATATAATAATCGAACGGTTTTTCAGTGTTATCATTCACAGATAAGTTTAGCGCTGAAAAATGGATTATTGCTAAATTCATCTAAGAGAGAGACCACAGAATAAATACAGTCAGTACACTCAGGTGTGTGTAAGATAATCATGTTTTCTAAACCATTCACTCTGGAGAAGTTCAAGTGGCTTACAGTTTGTAGTTCGTAGAAAGGGGTTGACTGAAAGGGTCTGTGTGTCTTCCATCACCTGAATCTTAGTCAGCGGATGCGCCGCCATAAACATTCTTGCCTGCGCGATGATCTGATTAAACCGTTATAGTCAAGAATAGATAAGTACTAAATTGTTCACTTAATAATGTGAAAATCCAAAGCGAACATCTGGATTATCCCAAGTAGTTCCCAATACCAAAAACTTAAATAAAAATTCTATGTTGTTTGTCCGTCCTTAACTCAAAACCGACGGACAGACATCAACTGATGTTCATGGAAAGCTTGCATTTGCTAATCAAATGCAACATGAAAACTGGATGTATCTTGACAGAGCTATCCAAAAGATAATCCATCATGTGATAACATTTTATCAGTAGTTGACTGGAAGTTAATTTACAATAATCTTCGTGTGGCACGTATTCAATTTCAGATGTTTCACATGAGAACAAAATTGTGTATCTGTCTATCAAAGTGCTCTATATTGTATAAACGTTTCTTAAGTAAACCATCAGAACTGGTCTTAGGAATAATATCTTGTCAAGGAAATTTTCCATTTATAAAGGGTCCTCCAATAAAATGCATTTCTGTTCGTCCTCGCACAAAATTTATTGGTGTAATATATTTGAGGTCTCACACAAGTGGAACTCCCACTAACAGTCATCAGAAGCAAAGTTTTAGCGAACAGACTGTTCTCGATAAATTCTTCTATTTGGCTGGTAAAGGTTACTGATCAACAAAATAATGAAGGGACAATGTGATTGGATAAATGATTAACAATACATCGTTGTGGATAGGAACACAAACGAAGTCGGTTCTGTACAGTCGATTTAAGTCAGGCTGAGAGAGTGGGACAGGGACAAATTATTTCACTGATTGGGTAGTCGTGTTTGGCCAAAGGAGCCCCAGGGTTTGAAGGAATTGTCTATGTACCCACAAATTATGGTGACTTGGTCTGATTGTGACCAACTTGCCAATCGACAGGATGTGGCGTTTGACCTTTTGCGACAAGGTGGCCAGGACCCTACAGACGGTACGAAATACTGTATTCTTGTCTGTGTGTTGATCGCAGTCGATCAAGTGGGCCAGAATGGGTGAACTCATGTGTTTTGTTTCCCCAGATTGAAGCGATGCAGGGCAACGTCCGTGGATCTTTTAAGATAAACGTCTAGTAATGCGATCCATGTATGCTGAACCACAGGAACATTCAGGTGAATAGATCAAAAAGAAGCAACATTATTAGGCGTGTTATCTTTCAACTTCAGTTGGATCGCCCGTTTTGAGTAAAATGTGACAACAGGGTTGGCGACATAATAAGTCGTGTTGTTAGCACTGGTGATTTGATGCGATGTCAACCCTGCCGCTGAGTCAGTTTTTAATGGCAACGATAAGTCGACGCTTCTCTTATCATCAGTGTCTACTGGGGGTTGCGGCTTTCAATCCGGCATGTTGCTGCTGACCAGCTTTTTTGAGTAGGCGTTAGTACTTGGAATCTTCACTGAATTCTCTGATTCCTCCTCTGTCGTATCATCTGTACAGATCCTCTTTGCTCTGTTAGTCAGACGACGTTTAAGATCACGTCTGAAACTGATCGGTACGTAGCTAAGGTCGCAACCAAACCAAGTCACCAGAATTTATAGTTGCATAGACACTTCCTTTAAACCGTCGAGCTCCTTTGGCCAAAAACGACTACCCAACCCGTGAAATAATTTTTCCCTGTTCCACTGTCCTAGCCTGACAAAAATTGGCTATATAAGACTGACTTCGTTTGTGCAATTTTCCGCACAGCGTCGCCTCACTTCTAAGAAATCATGCTCTAGAAATTTGCTACGTTAACACTTGAAGTAACGTATATGAGAAAAAACTCCACACTGCTGCCAGTACATAAAAGCGGAATGTTAAAAATTACATTAATCCTGCGAGAAGTGTTTGCGGCAAGATGGCTTAAGAAGTAAATATTTCATTTAAGAAGCTATGGGAGAACGTTTTTGAACTGATGCTGTGACTGAAGCTAATGCTAAGTGAACAAACACACATTGTCTGCTAAATGTGACTCTTTTATCACCATTCATTTGAGTCCAAACTCTACACGATTTGAACATGATATTTTGTAAATGGTGACAGACTGTGGAACTCAACTAATAACAAGTACCATCCATACTGCCAACAATCAAGTCTTGTTAACGTGTTTCGTGTCACTTTCTTGCATCCAATTCACTTAAACTTGTAGCTGAACGTTCTGAAGAGGATAATTTGAAATGGTCAGATTTAATAGTTTACGTGAAATCACTAGCACTCAATAGGTTGGATTTGCAATTTAATCACGTTTAACTCCGCTCTCTACGGATGCACTTTAGTGAAAGCTAAAATCAAATATAATGAGCTCATTGAGTTGGACTAACAGAAGGTGCATCGAAATGTCATGAGTTTTCAGGCTGTGCTTTTGGCTTACATCGTTGAGGCGGCATACCGGAAGAAAATTTGCTAGCTCTCATCACACTTACCTTGTGGTGACAAAGAAATCATTCTATAGTTGCTAATACTTCACTCATACCCCGTTGCATATGCATGCCTAGAGATATAATGGGAGAACAAAATGCTTTTTCAACCTACGGAGCTTTGGGACAGGTTAGGCCAGAGAGTAAGTAGACAATATTACTTGGTTAACAACTTGGATGTACCAGGACTCTAAGTTTGTACAGTTTGCTGAAACGGACATGAATAGAACACACATGAATCCAAATTCTGAATAAGTTCTGCTCATAGCTAACTAAACTAAGTTGTGGTTAGTATGGCGACCAATAATTTTGGGTAGATGGTAAAGTTGACAGTCCCCGGGGACCTTATAATTCACTAAATTAAGGAACGAAAAATGATGGTTCACTTGAAATCACTTCACTTGTAATATCTAACACAGCTCTCTGTCATTGCGTTAATTTTGTATCCAAGTTACCCAACTGTTTTGATTGATAGACCTGTAGAAGATTAAAAAGTACAACGTGATATTGGACAATGATTCTTTGTAAGGATACCTAAACTATGTATTTTTCGTAATCAACACCAAAATGGTATCAGAAACTACTAGCAACTTTGAATATAAGTTTTCAGGTTATACTCATTGTAGTAACCGTAAGGCTTGGTTGGGTGCCATATCTGAACGCGTGCGCGATGTGAGAATCTCAACGAGAGGAGACACACGGCTGAACAAAGTAGTTTGTAAAGTTCAAATGCATCTTTACAGATATGCGGTATGGTTAACACAGGCTTCAGAGCTCTTGTGACTTCAGAAGAGTGCCATAGTATGTCAGTGTACTCGTTACTAAATGAAGTAACAATTTCTACTTTAAAGAACACACTCAAGACTGCCTTACCGAATAAAAGAAACAATTTTCAATTTGAATAAGTTTACACTATCAACAGAAGCAACTGATCGGCTACGGCTAGTACATGTGACTGACCGCATTTGTGTTGATAACACAAGACACAAACTTTAGCTTTTGTAGTCCAATCCAGTAAGTATGATGATCGCGAAATTAATTTGTTTGCCTCATGGAATACTTCAAATTTCATTAGTCATTGTCAACTACGCAGTCATTCATAATTCAGTTGGTGAAAAAATAAACTGTCATGGAAATACTGCAGACCCAACTGGTCAACAGGAGAGAGGGAAGCAGAGTTAAACAGATTCCGTTGAATGTGGCAGACTATGAAAAGCAACCACCGTGGCTACGGATACCAACATACCTAGAATGAGGTCGGCACTCTGCCTAAGAGTTGTTCTGTTCTGTTGGTTAAGTGTGAATTCTTGAAGTTCCCTAACTAGTTACTTCATTCCGCTGTCTTCTTAAGGCAACCCCAAGAGTTACAAAGAACCTTCAATCTCAAGTATATCCTCCTGTTACTTCAGTTGCAGGTTGTTCAAGCAGTTAATGGTGCCGCAATGAATTGATCTCAATAGAAATGACAGCGGTATTAGGATAATTCTTGGACTAGATAAGTACGCCCAACCCCATGCGTCGTCCGAAGCTAAACAACTAGTAGACACATGTACAGCAGCGTTATTACTCGCAGTATGCTTGTTTCAGAGAGCGCTCCTATCGGTATTCTGGCGGTGTCTACTCCAAATCAGTAGGGAATCTCTCCAACTTAACAGTCGCCTGCATTGGATGGCCTAAGTATCTCCAAAAATGGGGCACAAAGTAGTTCAGTCAACTTTCAATCATAACAATGGAAATGACGAATCAGTAGCACGTAACTTGTCTACCAGGATCAAATGCCGTCCTGACAGACCAAAGAACGTTAGATTTGGTGGGGATAACTAGATATCACCAGAAAATATAACGCAGCGGCCCTCGAAATTACCGAAATGACTTCTACGCTCATGTGTATGCAGCTTAAGAGATCGAAAGCTGTTGAGCACTCCCACCTCAAAACAGGATCAACTCAAACAACATTGAAAGTCCTTAAGCAGATTCATCTGGTACGCTTAGTGTAGACAGCAAAATTTCTCCCTGTTTCTGTTTCTTTTTACCAACGCGACACCATTCTTCAGCAACTCGGACAACCTTCGAAAAATTTATGACCTGTCAGGCCCATTTCTATTTATAATTACACGAACTTTGTGAGAGGTGAGAATGCTGGACGACAGATAACACATCCAAAATGTTGCAGTGTTTCACGTCAGTAGAAAAATTGGCAAAGAAGTTTATTTGATTTTTTGTATTGTGCTGCTGGATCTTCTTCAATTGGTCTGGAGGGCTGTTAAAGTCATTTAACGTGTTATTCGCTTGGTGGATGTGAGTTACAGGTTGCCTTATACTCACAGGGATGCCAACACAACCGTGTACGAAGTTGTGTGTACAGTATCAGCCTCAAACTGAACCAAAATTTAAATCAGAAATCCGAATTACCCGTAGACCAGTTGTTCAGTGATGTAACGTCCTTAACAAATCAATGGAAACAGGACTGTTTCAGCGGGTCAGAGGTCTTACTGGCTGCTGACAAATTCAGGAACCGTGTCGTTCCGATTTACTGTCACCGATGAGATGGTTACTTACCTTCTCGGTCACAGTAGTATCGTGACACTTATAGTTCGCTAACTATTTACAGTTCAACATGTCCAATATACGCTTCAAAAGTCAATTTCCACAGCGATGAAGACACAACTCAGCCAGGTTGAATGATTTAACCTCATCACCTCGCTGATTTTGGCTCACTGTTTTCAGTTGAACATCAAGACGAAGTCTGATAGCGTTACCAACCATGTTTCCGTATTTGTCCTCCGATATGATGAAGAAATGAGAAGTTTATCAGTGGGTATGGGACGTTTAATTATATTTGGACGTTATGCATGGAACAAGTACGAACTAGAACAGACTGGCGTTTTTTGAGTATGTATCGTGACACAATTGAACCTTGAGTACCTTCACAAGAAATTCGTTTCTCTATCAACGTGGTGGCGCACAACAGCTGAAGGTGAAGCCTAAGCATTCTCACGATAAGATCGTTGTACACACTAAGTGTGATATTGACATTTTTCAATTTGCAATTCAGGCTGACCTACTATTATGATTGTAGGGATGGTGGCGCACTAATCAATGAGTGTGTAAACGTGCAAAAGCGAAATTTGTGGAACACTTCTGATTACGAAGAGTAGGAGTTAACGGAATTTTCCACGATTTCCTGTCACAAGTCAGAATCAGGTGAAAGAACATACAAGTATACAGCTTACTCGGTTCAGACTTGGCAAGCCCGACTGTCGTAAAAGTCAAAACTACAGAATTAGCTGCACTGTTCGCAGCACGTCCTAATCGTTCGTTGTGGGCTGTCCATCTACCAAAAGCCTGTGAACAGCCCACAGTAGCACCTGTCTTCGAAATGGGTGCGGAGATGACTCAACAACTTATCGGTCAACAGGGTTGCTTCCAGTGTTCTTCAAAAAACTGTAAGATTTATTAGATGACCATCTCCAGGCAAAGGTAGCAGATCTTGAACGGTACAACCTATACAATAGATATTAATACTTTAACCGTGACTGCGAGCCTTGTTGTGACATGTCGATTTTTCAGTCTTTGAGATGGTTGGTCAAGTCATCGTTTTACAGAAACTCCACAATTATGGCCCCGATGAACGGTCAGTCAGGTGACTTAAGCATTAGCTGACCGAACGTAAGCTGAACGTCGATGCGGATGGACGGCCACCAATCTGGTTCCCTGCGGTTTCTAAAAGGATCCATGTTGTTCGTTCCTTACGTTCTTCACCTACCCATCTCTGTAATATCAGGGATACTGCTTCACTCGGAAGTATTCTATAATGTCCGGAAGATATGGTAAACATACCGAGCGAGTTGAGCTGTTCAAACTGAGGGTTCATAAAATACAGCTTGTTGTTGAGTGTTACCAAATGCAGTCGTGCACATTTACCGTCAGAACTGTTCTGAATTCAACCTTGATGACATCAAGCTGCTCGTATTGACTGTAGTAATGAACAGCTTAACTGTCTAGAGATTGTGCAGTCATGTGTAAAAATGCGCAAGTTACTTTGAATCTCCTGGAAAGAATTTGTGTAACCGTCCACCTTAAAGTGTTTCTCAGTTTGTTAGCCTCCGCAATCCACTCACACATGGAGGCAAACATACACATTTGTGTTCATTTTGAAGAGGGTTTAACACTTATATCCTGTAGGATTAACCGAAACTAGCAGAGTTACGTCAATTTCCAGTGAATTACAGACATCTCAGAAGTAGCTTAATTTTCCCGCATGAAAGAATTTGCGCCTCTGGTCATCATCTTGTACGTCTTCCTCTAGAACAAATTGTTCGTCTAAGAGATGATTCGTTAGAGGTGGATTAGGAATTCAGAAAATTACTTCGTAAACAGTAAAACATCACGGCTTTGGTAAATTCACACTGCCCAACTCTGTTGTGATGACAGAATTGGCTGAGATTTAAAAACCTTGTCAGTCGGCATATACGTAGGAGACGATCTGAACTGGTTACCGTCCAAGCGCACTCTCATAGCTTACTTGTTGTGCATATCTGCCTGAACGTTGTTTTACTGCTTCGGTGTTTGCTGCCAATAGAACTGAACTCCAGCAGCCTTGCTAAAGTTTCATTTTTAATCTCTTGTTCATTACATCCATTGACAGTGTGACACACTTTTCTCTCGAGCACAGGACAAAAACCATATAAACGCGTTCAGTAATCTATTCAAGGAATATCGCCATGGTACAGAAGTACTAGTAGACAATCCAGTCTGTTTATAAACAGTGGTCTGAAGTCATCTGACAAGAAATTACTTTGTGAAGCTTAGTAACCGATTGTCAGTAGTTTTTTAGTGTGTGACCTAAAATGGTTCTTCAACTGACTTTACTAGCCTTGCCAAACGTTTGCTCTGTTCGTGTTAAAATGACCACAGTGTTGAATGAAACAGCCTCTGTAATGTCTCACCGTTACTCATTTTCATCGACACGCTCGAGGTACTGTTGTACCTTTGGTTCGAGAGATTTTGCCGTCGGTTCCTCGATTGGACTATCTTTAAATCTAACTTTTGTTCCTCTAGAGAACACCTCGTTCGTCCCACTTGTTTCCCCGTGAGCAGAACATGGTAGAACCTTTGGTGGATAAAAATGTAGGTCGTGCATCATTAGCCCGTGTTGACTTTCATATTGCGAGGACACGAATCGCTTAGTGAAGGCTGTTGAGGCACGTGGATTGTTCATTCACACGTCTGTTGTTGTGATCAGTGTACTCAACCATCCATTGGACCGTAGAGCGATCACACAACTGACGGATGTAGCACGTCAGTGGACGAACAAGTGTTGATATCATGTGAACGACTTACCGGTCCACAGGAAAAGGCCGCGTCGGTCCCAACCAGCTGATGGCTTGATGCTTCCTGTTTTGCATTGACCAAGAGAAAATTGTCATGACCAGGTTTAACATGTGCGCTTGGTTGCACGATTGCAACTAATCAGCGCGGGAGTCATTTGCCAACTAGTAGCACATTCGGCTAAGACAGAGCACGGGTATTTCTATCCATAGTTCACACTAGAACGGCCAACTGCCTATATTCGGCTTTACCCCAACTTTCGATTCATATAATATTTTTGTTTTGGAGATTAAACGTCTGCCTTTTCTTTTCGACTTTTCTTGTTTACACAAAATCCCACACCTTCACCGATTTTGGCACAAGTCATGAGTTGATCGAATGCCAGTTGTCTCTGAATGTGTTGATCTCCCACCACCGAACCACACAGACGATTATATATGACCCGGATTGAAACGGTACGGAACGAAAATCGTGGCGCCGAATAGGCGTGTACTTGAGAGTGATAAAAACAGCACAACAGCAGTCGACTTTGTTCTATCTAGATGAGTGACTCCTCAGATCCTGAGAGTCACACATATTCGTTCTTCAGTCTGGTTGGTTGACACTAAGATGGTGCTGCAGATAGTTGAGCAGACAACCCGACAGCAGCTTCTGTACAAGAAATCAGACTTTAGGAGCGATGACCATTATCAGCCAATCTTAGACCCTACTGGCAACTGTATGACATTGTCTTACCAAGTATGTCTCAAATGTAGTTGGGTGAAAATTTAACGTGCAAAAACGCACTTATGCAATGGTCAGGCACTCATAATGATCGTACTCAGTACCGCCTCGGGTTTAGTAGGCGATACGCTTCCTCATTCTGTCATCTAACTTTCATTTTTATCGGTGAATGTGTGATCGGAAATATTGCGAGTGCTTATGAGCTCATAAATAAGATTATACAGAAGTGCCCATTCATTTGAGTGCTTTGTAATTCGCTCGTTCGGAACTCCCGTTTCCCGACAGCGTATGTTTTGAGACAGGTCATATCCGAACAGCAAATGCTTCCACTTTGACGGTAAGTTCTGTCATAATAGACAGGGCACGGTGATCGGTCCACTCACATATCAGATTGTTTTGAATGATTCAAGACAAACCATATTGCCATTTGTATTCCCCACGTCTCCTTCACGATCGGCGAGCACATAATATCATTGAAGAACGGGTCACTAATAGTTACACTTATGACAAACAAAATAGGCAAATACGGGATAAAATTCTGGATGGAGACACACCAAAACGAGGGTTGTATACGGATTATTGCTGTATTCAGGTGCACAAGGGCAGAACAAGCGAAATGACTAGCCATTGTGGTAGACCTGGTGTTTTCTCCTGTTCAAGGTATATTTGATAATGTTATGGTTGATGGTTTTTCTACCAGTCCTCCCTTAGCATGAGTGGTAATCAAACGGCAAACAGCACAAATGAGGTTGCCGCTTTCAAACTTGCATGGGGTGGGAAGCGAAGCAAAAAACAGAACCTCTTGAACACTACGGAAGCTTTCTCTGTTGGTGGTCAACTTTTTAACAAAATGTCTGGTAAAGAAAGAGAACTTTGTTGCTCCGCCTCCAATATCATTTGCAGCTTACAAACATTTAGTCGACCGAAAGGAAAAACGTAGCACTGTTTTGTTCTGCAACGGAACCAAGTGTGCGGCAGATATTGCTGACAACGTGATTCGGATGTGAAGCAGTCGTAGCGTATCTGGACAGAAGACTCTTTATATACCTGACGTTTTTAATTTTTATCGCGTGCCTTTGCTATAGAGAGTCACGGAGTTGTAAGTTTGGTTGGAAGTAATTTATACTGGGTCCAATAATATAGTCGTATCTGTACTTCAGAAGAATAAATACTTCACCATTGTCTTACGTGTACCACCCTCGTCAGAAGGAAAACAGGACAACGATGCCTAACATTTGGATATCAAAATGAAACCGACCTCACTGGCTGATTAAGGCCCACCAATATTGCCTATCTCAGTGCTGTTGTGAACCAGCTTCCTGAGGTTGCTGCTGGAAAGGTACGTCTAAGTGACCGGGGCATGCACCGGTTGAACTGATCTGTCACAGCATCCCCTTCAAGTGAGAGTTTTAAAAACAAGGCTTTTTGTTCACTGGTGGGCATTACTTCATACAGGGTTCCGGCTTTTATAGTTGAGGTGGTGAATGGCTCCGAATAACCGTTTTCTATCAATAGGTTTCAAACCATCTTCAGTTCAGTCCGACAAATCTTTTTCACTTTAGTTACCAGAAATTAAGGTGGACATTTTTGTTCCATGCGTACACTTCTCCTGAAGTCGGTGTACTGACCTGTCCGCGTAGGTTTACTACACATTGCCCTACTCAGCTTACTGTCTAGGCATGTGATCAGTCTGGCACACAAGAAATCGAGCTCACCGTTGGATTCCTCTTCTGAGCTGAACTGCGATGAAGCGTGCACCGCAGTGAAACCCTGAAGGACGGTTGTTAATTCATGTTGTGACTGTGTAACAAGTATATCGTCTACATATCGCCGGTGCACATGAAGACTCTGGGTGAAAAATTGCAGTGGGGGTTCCACTTTTCCCACGAATACGACGCAACGCAGTTTCATGTCCAGTAATGGCAACAGAACGATCTGTCTGACAAAAGTTAGGGCTTTACTTGGATTGGATCCAGTGACACATGGTGACATGCTATGCGAATTCTCGGGAGTTTTGTTAGAGACAACTGAAACCGCTTATGCAAATTGGTTATGCCGATTTTCCGTCGCTTAAAATTTCCTATATACAAGCCAAAACAAGCTTTTGCTGGGATGATTCCGAGGCGGTCACGTCATTTGAGCTGATAATTAGCTCACTTGACACCCACTTTGGGAAACGTTTGAATAGAGATTCACGTTTCACCCACCAACATTTAGGCCAACCGAACCCAACGAACCTCTATGGACGTGCTTTTTGAATGAGCCCTGATAACAATCCGTTGCCAAACTTTCCAGAATGTTGCACACGATCCTCTACGAACCAACCCGTGTGATTGTGAGACGAACCTTCAGTGAAACTATACGCTCAATGAAATAATACATGCTGTCATTGTGTTTATGTCTGTGTGTGTCACTTGATCAACTGTGTTATCTTGGTAAATGTACAAAGTTAACCACACGAAGTGCTTGTAACCGCGCAACAAATTCTTGTCCGGTGCAGTGCATTATTCCTTTGGGAGAAAATGCTCTAATTAGTATGGCCTATGAATTCTGCATTTGAATCATAGATGTCAACTAATTCGGGTTTGTAGCGATGTTTCACAGTGGCACATCCAATGATTTCATGCAATTATTTCAGTCAACGGGTTACATTATTTTTGCGATTACATACGATAGAGAGAGATTGAAATCGTCTGTGCATCCCTCCTTACATTAATCAGAGACGGAATTATGTTGGAAGGCTCGCAGACGTACACGAAACAGGATAGAACAACTGTGGTTTATGGAATGTGAACATACTGAAGCAGCGTAATGGCACAGTCAACAATACAAGAACGTTGAACAACGAAGGAAAACGACTAGACAGACAAACAGACCTACATATCTGGTGACTCGTCGATTTGCGAAATGATTTAGAGATGGTTAATTGCAGTGTTGAGCAAAGCACTGTTTCGAAGCTGACATATTACTGTCATTAATATATGTATAGATATTACTATGTAATGTTGCAGTCCATATTGTTCCGTACTTGGATAGCGCTATGATATGTGCCCACCCATTTTATAATCAACCATATAAAACTACATTTTCTCTGCTGGTAATAGATAAGGCATCGATATCCTTTTCTTAAGCATTTTGTTAACAGCTTGAGTTGGTTCTGTGTTGAAGTTTGGAGTAACAATGTTAGTTCGATTCTCCTGTTACGGGTTCACTTGTACGGCTAGAATTTCAACCGGTAAAAGGAAAGGATGGGAACACCACCGCTCATTTAACGAGACACGAAAAGTAGACCACAGGGGTACTGAATACAGCAAACAATTACCACACACAGCATTCAATAAATCACACGGGACGACCGTATACGGTATTCGTGGCAATAGAACGAGTCACGCTGTGACGATGTCAGCAGGCAAACGAGGGGAAAATGTCCAAATGGTCATGAAAAATACAGTTTAGTGAACTAGCTGGTTTACATTTTTTTCACCATCAGAATAGGTACACCACAGCCATACCACAATTTTTCAGGTGAACCATTAAGGAGATAAACTGAAAACTGGTGATCAATGAGGTCAGCCCAATCAGTAACCAGTTGAAATCAAGTGCCCGCTTGTTGAATCATGCAGGCGTCCGATGACACAGGTGCAGTCTGATTGGCTACTTGACATAGTATGGATGAATCCATCCGACACTGAATCTGCCTTAAGCAGTGTTGTATACGCGTCAAGGCCGCCTGTGTGCCCCACACTCATGCCAAGGCTCGAACTGTGATCTGATTGGTCGACGGCCGACGGCTAACTCGACCATGCACCTTAGAATGGTTTTTAGATGAAACCCGATTGTGAATGACCCGAATGCTTGTAAATGCGACAATACACTATGCGCTTCTACTGAGTCACTTGTTCTCACTACCGTTGTTATTGTCCGTAAGGCATGTAGTGGATGGGGCTCGAATACAGATACAACAAACAGTATGGACGGAAATTTTCCAGTTTCACTTCAAACCGCAGACCTTCGATTCCAACTGAAGGTTTGTATTGTGTCGCAGATGGTGATAGCCCCGAAACCGGATCAATCGGATCTGCGCCGCTTGTTTTACCTGCCTCGTTAGGAGGCATACCTCTTCACAATTAGTGGGAACACGTTTCAGAAGTCTACGTCGAGAACGGCAGATTTTTCTACATCCACTTTAGCAAATAAACATACAATGACCTGTTTTGCACTTGAATATCACTTAGGAAATTTTTAACAGTACAAATGAAAGTTATGTAAAGTGAACATCACCGACGGCTGATCGCAACTGACGCATTCCCAGTCGAACCCTTCCGAACAAAACCACTAGACTCGAGTTTCGTTCTCATTAGAACTCGTCATTGGTGCATGGCTTTGTCATGACCGGGATTAGCTGTCGTGAGAAAACCATATTGCCCACTGTGCCACTGACCGCAATTTGGCACGACTGAATCATCATGAGTGAACGCTAAACCAGAGTTGTGCTTCTCCTCGGAAGCAGCCGACCGGAAAAGCTATGGGAATGTGAGAGGTTCGATCAATTTTGGGTTAAGTTCAATTCACATGAAAGACCAAAATCCACTAATACCCAACAGAAGTGATAATTAGTGAGTTAAACTTCTCAAGGGAGGTAAGAAAAGCAACCGGCTTTTTGATAAACAGATTGGGAATAACACGACTTTACGAGCAAGTTGTAATACTCTTCGTTTCAACCACCTCGGGTGGCCTTGGAGGTCTCGGGTGTTATTTCCAATCTGTTTAGCAATAACATGTTAAAAACGACGCCCAAACTGTTCAACTTCATCCGTACTAAATTTGGTGCGGATATCTTACAACCAACCGGTTTTCTCTCTCAATTTCGCCTTCCCAAGGTTGTAGGCAAGCGTTTAAAAATTGTTATGAACAACCCTTTCTCACTACTACACAGGTGTTTCACCTGCAACGTCTGCGACAGTGTTAACGTGACCTGAGCTGCCCAACCGCTGCGATCGTTGTGGAGTTGCTGGGACAGATTTTCAGGAAAGTAGATCAGTCTTCTCCAGCATTTTTAATCAAACAGTGCAGAAAAATACATTCGATTGCACTTTGGCCCTCTTCAGAGCCTACTGTCAGTGCATATCCTCGCCATAACCAGTGTTTGGACTCATGTCAAAGTTTTTACAGGGTATTCGTATTGGTGACTGGGCCACTCATATCGTAAGAGACATGACCATGTCACCAAAGCTAAACACTGACATATATTCACTTATGATCAGTGTTCGTTGAAAGCTTCTTCAAGCTGAACAAATAAGCCGGACACATCAGGAGTCACATTTGCATTCAGTGATGCACGATGATGCATTACTCTTCTTAAAGAGATAATGCAACTTGTCGTTACAGGCTGTGAGTTCACAATTTGGTACATGGGGAAGAAAAGTACATGTACGTAGCTTCTTATTCTTCTGTTGTCGAGGAATGGTTGCGTTGTGGACAGTTCGCAGATGTAAATAAAGCAAATGAAGGTAAACAAAAATGCATGAAGAATGTTATCGGACTATAACTATTTCAGCAACAAACAGAGAAATTCACGTCAAATATGCACATTTACTGACCTGTGGAAGGGAGCTATTTGAGTGACTGGGATGTCAGTAGATAAGAATTTCTCGTGAGTATGTAAGGACTGGGTGGAATTTTAAGTATCCTTATTAATTCATCGTCACCCACACGGCTGAGCAATGTGTTCCAGTATGAAAAGTCCCCACCTATGAAACGGTTGTGTTTACAAAGTAAGTTTCTCATTATGTAATCCAATCCCAGCACATCAATATTTAGGCTTTCATCTCTATTTTGGCATCAATCCAAAATTTTTATATGCGCGTTATAACTTCTCGTTCCACCTAGGAATATCGTCTGCTATTCGGTCGCTCAAAATACAACAGTTCTGAGTGGCAGACGGCGTTATTACTGGCGGCGCAAACACTTGGCAGAATGGAACACCAAACAAGAATTCTACACCAATAACTACGTAAACATTGAAGGTCCGGAAATTCGAATAATTGTGGAATGAGCGGTACAGGCAGACAGGAAGAGTTTTTTGCTGTCAGTTGGCATGCGAGCACTTCCAAAAGATTATTGACCCCCTAGATGACCCTGGAATAAATAGCAGCAAGATGAATGGGAACCACTTCTAGCCACATAACTCAACTTGTGGATATACGTGTGTTTCTTGCTTATCGACCGCACTTCCGATCCTGTATTTCAGCCTGCCAAATATTCGGTAGACTCCTATATTTTCGTGGCAACACAGCCTTCATAGTGTAATTATATACGGTCATTCTATAACATCGACAATACAACTCAACAACAATACACTCAAACAAAGCTCAATCAACTTGAGGCAATTATGCTTGTAAATGAACGGTTAGTTCTGACGGGTTGGGCTGATTTCACCACAGATTAATACAAACTGGAAGTCCTAGCTGGTGTTATTTGCTCGAATACAAGATCCTTTTAGTTTATAGTTGTTGCGATATTAGTAGTGCCTCCCAACTGGATTAGTTCAACTTTGTTTACTGCTTCATTAGCTTGTTTGTTTCAATATGCAAGCCGCCTTTTGTACGCAGCCACAACGATTCACAAACAATTATGCCGAAGTAACTTGTGCAACAACAAGTTGGTACTTCTCTACCACTTTGTTGGTAAATAAAGATGAACAAGCGAGAAGTCTGCCTAGCAGTACACTCACCCTGCTCTTCATTGCGACCGATTTGCTTCACACTTGGAGAGGACATTAGGTATAAGCAAAAACAGTTATTATGTCATTTTGAAGCATGCGGTTAAAGTCGACAGTGTGGATGGATTTGACGAAGTCACTGGTCTTAGCTGACAAGTGAAGTACTACGATAAAAAATGACTGAATTTTCGCATCTTGTTGAACTGATTGTGTAAGGCGCAAAGGAGTGGAGGAGTCCAAGGGGGGCCTTACGACGAAAATCTGGAACTGCAATAAAAACGACAAGCATGAATCGGAGGTTCAGTAAGTCATGTACGTTCAAAAACCGAGATGACATGATTCCCATGACTGAAAGCTGAAGAGGCATGCACACTGAACTTAATTCCTGTCAAACCGATGCCAGATTACGTCGAAAATGAAATAAGTGAATTAGCTTGTATTTAACCCATTTTTGCAAGTTTGCTGTGATTTGATGAAGACAGACGAGTACAGAACATCCATCTCAATTAAGCGATTACTTACTTTCAAGTTGACCATCACTCACATTTGATCGCAGCGTTCGCATTCAGATAGACTTT
>QNGE01000837.1:132982-155053 GCA_008508345.1 Paragonimus westermani
CGGAGTTCAAATCCCGGCCGTGGCAAGGATATGCACTACTGACGAGCTCTAATGAGAGCGAAACTCAAGTCTAGTGCTTCTTTTGGAAAGAGGCTGGCTGGAAAGTCTATCTGAATGCGAACGCTGCGATCAAATGTGAGTGTTGGTCAACTTGAAAATAAATCAAATCCCCGACTACTCATCAGTGATTACTTACTTGCCACGGAAACTTGGTCAGATTAGCAAGACAGCCGATAAAAATGTTAGTTACATGATGAAATTCTTCGTTCTAAGTATCGTGATTGACTTGGTCAGGTTTTCGTTTCTTTGGATTTCTCAACCTTGAAAAACATGAGCCGGCCACATCTAGAACGTGAGTGGGGTAAGTGGAATTAATTCTATTCGTGTACATTTAATTCTAACAACGAAGCTCCTTTGTAGAATTCTTTATAGCACTGTCAGTATTACTGACATCAAAACTGCTTACACTGTAGCTGTAAGATTCATAATTTAACACAACTTGTCATGCAGTCCACCATCACCTGAATGACATCAGCTCCATTGAAGAAGCCTACCGCTCAGCACTTTCTTGTATTAACTCTGAAGATTTTCGAATGTCACGCTGCTTATATAGGCGGAAAAAACAGCCTGCAGTAACTCACATGACCAAACATGATAGGTGTTAGGCCGGTGACTTGTACACTGACCAAACAATGTCTGAAATGAGGCAGAATTTTTGAATATACAATTTGCCAACGCCAGCACTAGCTGGACATCATTGGCATGTCATTCGTCGCTGAGCCGTAGTTCTGCCGACTGCAAATTTAGCAGCAGGCACAAAGTAAATTTCCTTTTTCGGAAGAAGTTTGACTGTGGGCTGATGATCGTCTAGCGAACTGATACGTCACCTTATCCACATAGAGTTCACTGCTGTATAAAGTCGCATGTTGCAGCGTGTACCTGAAAGGATGCAGTGAATTGTTCACGGGATTCACGGTGCCTAGTAAACTTTCCCGAGTATACTTTTCACACTACGGTGTGAAGGAGGTTCGGTTTTAAATAAGAATTGGGTGTCTTTAATGAGCTCCAGTTGTTTGGGTAAAAGTAAGATACCGGTCACGCAGACGGTGAGGATTCCCACGTTTTCCTTAAAAGTTTCACTACAAGTTACACGTAGAGTAACTGCAATTCACTTTGTTTAATCCATTAGTGTTAATCTTTTACTTGCCATTTCATGCACCATTTGGGACTCACCGCTCAATTAACTTCTTGGCAGTTAGGTTTTTAACCACACTTCCTTTTACACTAACACACATGCGGTGGCTCCACAGTACGAAACTACTTCTTAGATTGCCTCCAATCAACTAATTTCTTCTGCGTATCCAACTAGTGATCAGATTATTATGCACATATTAAGAAATGTATTTGTTAAATTGCGGTTGACCTGCATTGTCAGAATAAAGTCTGCCACAAAATTAGGTTAGGTCTAAAACGTATCCTCCATAGAGCTAAGTTTGAGCTTGTAAAACCCAATAGTATCAAACAAGAATTTCAATCTTAACAGGGTACATAGAAGCTCAAACAAACGAGATATGAACTTCAGTTTCTATGCGCAATTAAAAGCTGCTAATTTATGACCGCTCATTATTTAAACACTATAACCAGAAATTATAAGGTATTGATCTATTACCAGCTGAGGGTTGTAAATAATGTTAAAATCAGTAGTTTGCGCTACTTCACAGCTCCTTTGCAATGTCAAATCGGTTTTTAAAATGTACTGGGAGATTGCATTGCTCTATATTGTAAAATGAATCAGTAGGGCATATTTTCCCTTTCCAACAAATTTCAGTTTTCATTAATGGTGAACTTAACCAAAAGGTCACTACAAAACTTTGTTCATTATTACCGATAGAGGACGTGTTGTGGCGAATAATGCCAGTTACAAGATCGACAATTTTTGGAAACAAACAGAAAATGACCTAAGCGTCTAAATGACGGGCGCCTTAATTTATGCCTCTTCTTACTTAATCAGGTCTAATCGTATGACCACGGGTACTATTAAATACTTCAGGTTGTAATGAGGATGAGTACGACAAGTTTACGTAGCAGATGTCAATGACCACTTGGTCACATCATACACCGAATGCATATGGTAGTGTTGGTTCACGATGTTTCACACAACTTACCATGAAAATTAATAAAAGCTCTGTTTCTATTAATATCGGGTTCCTTGGGGACAGCCGCTTATTTCTTCACACCTTCACAACATTTGTTGAAGTAGAATGTATAGAAAACAATAGGCATTATTAACGAAAACACCCGGTAACTACTGATAATTACCTACGAGTCACTACCTGTAAAAATCAAATTAAGTAGTCCTTCGAACAATGTGAACCATTACAATATCTCCTGCGCTACGCATATCGGTAATGAAGTAGGCGACTTGCAACGTTGTTGGCACTTCGTCAAATGTATTCCATTCATATGTAAAGTGCATCTGCACAACCACCGACACACCAATCGAGTTTCGAAAACGAACTGAAATAAGAAGACACCATAGGTTTCGTTACCTTCGACAAAATCTACTGCTTCTCTGCAGCAGGCAGAGAAAATGCTGACAATGACAGAGTATCTCACGGCGACCAAATAATTTTGAAATAATTTGTGAAACTCACAGGCTTCTGCTAGCACATTAGCATCCATTTACAATGGGAGAAGCAAAGTTGTCTTGGTTCTCAACGTCAACCTTTTCCGGAACAACAAATCGTTTTAAACCAACCTACAGCTTGTTTGGTCAAAAATCCCGCGAACTGCGGCGACAGCAAATACTGGCCGGTTGACAAATGGGGTCAGGTGAGGACGTTAGAAATGAGGTCGGGTTAGGGTCCTTTCTGACAAATACCACCATATTTCTTAATTAATCAGTAGTTCTTTTTTGGTAAGGATCAACAGTCATTATGAATGCTTGTGCATTTCTGCACATGAATTTGATTTCGTTTTTCATGTTTTCTTAACATTCAGCTAGCTTGCATATCAAATCTCACCTTATTGCAGCTAATGGGTCAGTAGGAATACAAATTCTCGATGTACGAAACAATATCTAAAGAGGAACTTAAGCAACGACATGGCTAGGCTTAATTCAACCTGAACATCTATATTGCCTTAGTTGTAAAAAAGATTGATCTGCGTAAACGAAAGCAAAGAGTTGTCGTTTTTATTCACTTTCAATATGACTACGTTGTCTGATGTCAGTCAGCTAAAGAGGAGACGCTAACTCCCTGGACAACAAAGTCAACCTTGAGCGTACACCTAGTTTCCAGTCTGTGACATTCAGTTCAAGACAGCTGAAGACAGTCATATCTTTCAAGACATTGATGACTAATGGCGTAAGCCGCCGGTATGAGAATCAGGCGTTCGAACTTCAGTTAACTGTCCTCAGTTTGCACACCCCTTTTTGAGAAAGATATCAACTAACTTCCACAGCCAACCGAATTAACAATTCTACAGTTCAAATCACAACATCATATTGATTGGCTTACAGCTAACTGGTCTAGTAGAAAGGATATATCCCAAATTTTCTAAAATGAATGTGTAAAAGTCGCTGGAACAGTCTTACTCAAACAAGAAAAACCTATGTAATTTTGAAATATAAGGAGTCGTTCATAACAAGAGCTGTTCAACAATCCTCAAGAAGCCAAGCCGATGAGCATCATAAATGTCGAGTACTGATTGCAAACTTACTAAATTACAGAAGTACCTACCATAAGACCTTCCTGAACGACGTCCATCACCACGCTGTCGCCAAAGATAACTGATAGTGAACTTGATAAAAACGCCTTGTTATTGAGTCTAGCTCCGTAAAATTTCACCAGACCCGTCAACCTTGAACACGGTGATTCTTTCTAACGTTCGAAACTGTCCGTAAGTAATTCGCCCGTGCTCATCAGCGGATGATGATTTCGCAGCTCAACTATCAAACAACCAGTGACGTAGAGATAAAAATGGTAACGTCTAGCAGTGGTGAAAATGGCGAAAGAAGATAATGGACTACGCGGCGAATGTGAAGGAGAAATGGAATCCACGCTGATACACGAGGCCAATAATGAATGTTAATTGCAGCAACCCAATCACTGTTGAATCGGTCAAGAATATTCATGTCGGCTTATCCTCAAGTTGTGATCACCAACAGACAGAACGTGCAGAGCGTAGCCGACGTCCCAGTAATTTAGTAAGTACTACTTTCATTCTCGTCTGATGTGTGTCGGTCTAAGTGCATTTTTTCTGGGAAATTCATCGCAAAATTTAGTACAGGTATCGGAAAAGTGTCCGCGACTGTAGTTTTATTCTCAGATGACCGTAGTCTTTGACTAATGTTGTCTTCGGCGCCACCAGTGCGTAAACTTTGACGTCTGCTATAATGTTTGGTGACAATAAAAAATATGCAGGAAGATAAATCCGTTTGTTTGCATGAAGCAGGAATCTACAAGAACAGGTTCTTGAATTCTCTTAAACCTTGTACACGACCTATTTCAAAAAGGATTCAGTTGGAGCACGTTACTCGTGGTTAGCAATGTCATGATGAAGATTTAAACTTTGATCAGACTTTTACGAGACCAATAGGCTGACCACTGAGCTACTGGCATCGTATCTAGTGAGGTAAGACTGTCGTGTGCAAAAGCGCAGCCAAATTTAACTGTAACTGAATCTAGGATTAGTGGATTATCTGTGTAGGAGATAAAGTAGCTGTCCTGGTGATTCTGTCAGATAACACTTCGATCACGTGTTCTGAAAATGTTGAGATCACAAATGTGGTTGAAGCTGTTGAGTATTGCTTTGATTGCTGGCGACTATTTGATTTCGGCTCATATACAGCGAACGTCATTGGAGTCTATGTAAATACAAACGCTGAGGTGTTCACGTTATGCCAGCTAAAGTTGCCTCATCGCTTACCAACAATTTCGTAAATCAGGAGCTCCTAGCTAAATGGATTGGTGCAATCAGCATCAGAGTGGTTTCTGGAAAGTGGGCCTTAGGTTCATCAAATCCGCCAACAACAGTAACAGGTGAGTACCTGTTGCAAGCTAGAAAGCAAAAATACATCAGTAATATATGGCCAACCTACAAAACAAATAAAAACCTGTATATATTTCCTCTCATTTTCGATGGCATGCATCAGTAATTTTAAGCAGATAAAACCGTTTCAAGAAATGAAGGTGGATTTCGAGTTTAGTCCAAAAAGAACCCGAGTATGAGGACATCAGTTTGCATAAAATCATCTCGAAAAACGTAACCGTGATACAACTCCAATCAACATACCAGTTTGCGCCACGATTTTAGTGTTGAATTATTTGGATTACATAGCTGTTGAAAGATTGATAAAGTCAATTTAAAACGAAAGATGTTGTCGATCGGAAACTTGGAATGACAGTTTTCAAATGATGATAAGCTGACTGATGCCTTCAAATGAAAACACCCGAAGAAAACACCTCGTTTAATCCTTTTTAATGGTGATCTCGTTAGAGAGGTTCACAGAGAATGCAAATAAAAAGAGAAGTTTAACGGTCTTCTTATGAATTTAAGGCGTGAGGAGTAAATAAGCTTATTTTTGGTGATGTTTACAAGTATAATGGAGGAATGCATGGGAAATCATCTGTAATTCCCACCTTTGTAATTCAAAAATGCGAATTGCGCACACAGGATTTGCACACCATCAAGTACGGATCTAAAATTAAATCAATGACTAAGTCTTCGTGAGTGGTAAATTTTGCACAAGAATGTCCAAATTTGGGAAACAGACACGCCTAAAACGGTTTGATATATAATATCATCTCCAAATACTTTCAGAACTGATAGAGTGCTTCCAGACGGCATGTACTAAAATGGTGGTTAGCCTAATTTTTTTCGGATAAAAATCAAACTTGTACAGTTTATTGTAAAAATTGTTCATCGGGTGCTATTTATGTAACTGTCCAGCGTGACGGCAACTGTCAAAGAGATTAGTTATTTTTTAACAGTCACTGACAAGTTTCACTATGCGCCTTGCATCTATCAGTGAGATGGCGCCAAGAACCAGTGTCCACCTTGTGGAATGTGGCTGAGTCAAGTTTTGTTTGATATGAAGGGAATTATTTGTTGGTACACTAAGATGGGCAGACGAAAAATGTGAACATCGTGTTTTTCCTTTTGTCTGAACTTAAAACTGCCTTTAATCGGAAATTTTGACCTGTGTTTTTGCAGAAGAATGTTGCCGTGATAAAGAACACTTTAAAAAAGAGATTTTCACTATTGGTCATGAAAAAGAAACAATCGCAAACACAAGTCCTATGTGTAGGACATTAGAATGTGTTTGGTTTCAGACCGTACCGGATAACAATTTGCTTACATTGGAAAACCTTTTTGGGAAAAGGAGACTTAGACTACCACAGGTGCTTTAACCTCATGGCGTAATGATCAAAAGTACCAAAAATGGTGAGTACTGTCCAACTAGACAGATGATTACATTTGTTATTTCGTATCATAAAGACTGTTCTTATTTAACAAAATTTTGATAATGGCATTAGGTGATTGTTAGCGCAAAATATGGGTACTAATTAACATCAAGAAAGAACCGCTAAAACTGGTAAGTTTACGTGCCAACTGTGATAAAAATTCGAGTGAAACGTGTCATCCACACTTTCTAGGAGTACCGTTCGATTGACGCTATATGACAAGAAAGCAATAAAACAAAAGCGCTGTGTCAAATGGCCAAATTTTAGAGTAGACAAATATGGACACGTGGATGCTGCTCATGCACAACATATGCTTCCGGCTTTCATCACGTGGCTTGTAAATGTGATAGCTATCGTGTGGACTTGGCTGATTACATTCATTGAAAAACAAACCGTTTCACTACTGACCAGTCTGTTAGCTTAAAAACCCCCGTGACTATCGTCAACATCACAATTACCGTTCCTTAGTCTGTCCGAAACCACAAAATTTTGTTGAGCAACATTCTGGTTGCTATAACTTGTAGGGTATTCCGCCGACATGCGTTAAACCCAACAAGTAGTTGAACGAAGCTATTGCATTGGAGTGATAGTTTGGGCAGTTTCATTTCATCACGAAGACCCAGATTTGAAAGTCACTTGTCTCGAGATTTCTCAGTGCCACATACACTGTCGTAATTAGGGTCTGGACCGCGGCTTCAACCTATGTAAGTCGTGAGCGTTGAAGATTACTCACACATGCCTATGAATGTGTTTAACTGCGGGGATTCCGTTGCGCTGAACACATAATCAGCTTCGCAACGGTTCAGAAGGCCGCAAAGAGATGACATTCTGCATTCCTCCAAACTGACTAAATCAGGAGATATTGAATAATAGTATGCGAATTTCACGTTTTTTAAGTGTAACCACCCCACTATGAAAACGAAATACGGTTTTTCATCGAAATTTCTACATACTGTTTACAACTACTGCAATCTGCATGATTGACTGAAGTGTCACTTGGACAGCCAACCCAACACTATGCCCACATTGCTTTGCCTTACTGATGTCAGCTTTTCCATGTACAGCCCACACACTGTATTTGAAGGTATGAGGAAAACCCATGGTTATTCATTTTTCTCACAACTGACGTATTGGCTTGTGCAGCCTAAGGCGGTCTGTTCAGCGGAAACAAACCATGTGTATTGTGGTAATGAAAGAGACAAACACCGTTTCTATGTTAGCCAGCTTCATTTACCAGCTACATGTCCACAATTCGAATTTGTTGCCTAGGAAACAGCATATAACATTGTACTGACTTATAACAAAATAGCTCTTTATACCTAAATTCAAAAGACACCCAACGAATATTAAGTCAGATAGAGCTGGGACACAAAGGTTGACAAGGTTTGAGAAAGCAGTGAACCAGCGAAGAAACAAAAACTAGAACAATGGGTCCAGAAGAAGATGAAATTTAAACAGATCAACTCACTAAAATAAATTATTTGCTGAAAAAAAACACCCACACCTCTCTCGCTTAGTTTCACTATACTTAATAAAAGAAAGTGGTTATGCAAGATACCCGGGCCTCCTAAACTGGCTGTTACTAGGGCATTTTTATTGTTTTGAAGAGCATATTGACGCTAGAGTTACTCATCACCAAAAGGTAATGACGCCAATAAAAAGCATGCATGTATAACACGTAATTAGCAGTGTGACATAATAAACGAATAATGAGCTTAGATAACCAAGTGTTTGAACTCATCAAAATCCGGCTAGTTCTGTACACATGATTGTTGCAGATCAGTGCTTGAATATGCGGAGACTTGTGGGGGAGTTTCAGAGAGCAGGGTTGATGTCAGTGTAATCCTTGTCTCATAATTCCTTTGCTATGTGAGCCAGTACGAGCCTCGGAGCCAAAATCCTTTCGGTGCCACTGTGTACCACTTAGTTCATGTCCTCCAGTACAGGCACGAGGCTGTTGTGTCAGGTGTCTCAAACCTCCACTTGTTTTCACATGTCGGAAGGCCTGGCGGCTTTTGGTTTGACCGTGAAGATGACCAATGACAGGTCCACCAGGAGTGAGATAATTTGTGCATGTGTGTGGAGGGGGAGTGGGTGAGAGAGGATTGTACCGGCACCTGTGGTTTCGACATGATTGGGATGGTCCACCGTGTCAGGTGCATCACGAATGAACACGTCTGTTTCACGAGGTCACTGCGTTTCGGATTGTAGGGTGAACAGGTCGCGGGACATCGGACCACGTTGAGGTAATACATACGAAGTGCCGATGTGGTAATTATCGCGGACAAACGGAATGTGTCAGTTATGACTGTCCTGTCCAAAGTGACACCTACAAGCACCGGTCGTGTTTGTTAGTTCTTTGTGAGTAGAAGCTACCTGAGGAAGGCCACCCGAGGTGGTTGAAACGTAGAGTATTACAACTTGCTCGAAACGTTGTGTTATTCCCAATCTGTATATCAATAACATGTTAAACACGACGCCCAAACTATTCAACTTCATTCGTACTACATTTGGTGCGGATATCTTACAACTGATCAAATGTGTTATTTAACTGTTCGCTAACGATTCAGCTGCTACCAAGCGGGTATCTGTAAAATAGAATCTGTGAAATTGTGGGTTTGTCCGGTCATAATGACAAAATCTTGCTACCTTCTAACAATCGTTACTTAGTGATATAAGGTACACATAAGTGTTACTGTACTAAATTTGAGTTAGTGATTTTAGACGGTTGTCATATGATGTAGAAGACAACAGAATCCACCAAGCACGAAGCAAATGATGTGCTTTCAGTTCAAATTCCCAAGCACCCAAGATAACGTTAATTACAGAATTTAGAGAAACACCTCACAGGCAGACTCATGAATTACGCTGCACATTAGTACGGATGGTGAGTAAATAAACCAGGTCACGGATATTTGTTTTTTTCTTCTAATTTCAAATGTAGTCCCTTCATTTTAGTGAACTGTTGTCTTAAAATGGTAGCTGAAATTGTTTGTACGCTGAGGTGGTAGAAGACTACTTGATTGATTGGGTTGTCCTGTTACAGTGGGCTCGTAGACGCAAGAACAGCGATTTCTTCTTAAAACTGCTATTGTGCCGGATAACCTCCAAATGTGGTCAGAAAGAAAAGCCTATGGTATCCATTTTCTCTGAGTGCACATACGACCAACGAATTTCATTATATTTTCTTGAGACTTAACTAAGAGAAATATGGTTACTTCATTGACCATACAACCAATCACCTAGGTTTCCATCTGCAGAGGATATTGTTCTAGCTTGTTTCGTTAACCATTCGTTTTTACGCTCTTCCTTGTCGAATTAAACACACTTACAGTAGTCGCACACACCTGCCTTTAAGGGAATTCAATGCACATCGTATCATCAGCACATGGTTAACGCTTTTAAGTAGTAGCGCGGTGTTATCTACAACATTTTTACAGTACAACGGCATTTCCTCATATTAGTGGCGGTACCGATTTCCCGGCTTTCCTATAGCAGTATTCTGTTACATTTATTCCAAAGGGGTGATCCTATGATCATCATGTCAGCTTGTTTCTTGACCGCAACAGTTTACCAAAAACTTTGGCTCACCATTATTTATGTCACACAACAAGGCGACAGGCATCAATATCCTCCTTAAATTGCCCTTGGGTCAGTTGGACCAATGTATTGCGCAAGTGATTTTTGTTTGTTTATACCAAAGGTACTCAACTTCCGTTGCAGTAGAGATGAATTCCAGATGGAGTCGTTTGCGTTCATATCCATCCGATAACACACATGACCATGGAGCATATGATATCATGATTTTCTTGCTGTTTCTTCTCTTTTTCTTTCCTAAGTGAATTAGCCCACTGGACGTGGTAAAAACAGATGCCTTCAGTGTTTGTGTATGCGAAAAAAAATGAGTCAGCAGGTTACTTTGTCTAAGATGTCACAAATTTTCGTCTGTGACTTTATGATTAACTTGCTTTTACCGACTTTAAACTAGTTTTTAAGCGCTTGGTGAGCAATGCAGTTATTTTCATGAACACAAGCTGAGACATCAGAGGTTTGCTGGAACTACCAAATGTACATCGACAACATCGTTTTTTGAGTAATGACAAGAGAAGTCACAACAAGCGAGTTGACCTAGAATTTGGACTTAGTATCTAGGTCGTGATTTCATTTTAGTACTGTGTGAGTCTGTCGTATCAAAAGACTCGTAATATAAGTTAGTTTCGGGTATAATTTATTCCTTGGAATTCCACTTTACAGCAAACCTGCAACAACTGCGTTGGTGGGAACTACTTTAGATATTAGTAAAAAATAAAAGTAGACGTGAATGGGAAAGTTCCACACAATTATAATATTGGAAAACAACTTATTTCCTCTCAAGCTACAGCGTTGTACGGTAGTTTTAAGTTCAATATTACACTAGTAGGTGAAATTATTCAGTACTGATATTTGTTTTTTTACTGTTGCTCTCGCCTGATTGCGAACAAAGTACAATACACGATTGATCAGTTAGCTGTAATTTATGTTCTTTTGAACGCACATCCCGAAAATAAACATCTCAAACAAACACCTAATTCAGCCTCGTCGCTGCGGGCTGCTTCAGTTGTTGGCACACAGATGAACCACCAGCGACTGTCTAAAGGCAAATCAGATGTAGCCTCTGATTAACACACGACTTTGTTCCATGTTGGGTAACGTACATATTACATAATTACCGTGGAATATGCAGATAACTTTATGTTTGAACGTTGTGATCTCGAAATATTCTCTCAAGTGCTAAAACTGAAGTTTACTGTGTTTGGTATCTGCTAAGTATTCTACGGAGTAACGTATGGGATGCACAGTAAAATCTCGCTGACTAAATCAATTATGATATACCCGTGTTCAATGCTACCGAGTGGGGCGGTGTCGCAAAGGTTATGTATAATATATAACCTGTTGGATATAGCATGATTTTATATAGATGAGTTATATAAAGTACTAAATTTCACGCTCAAAGTCGTTATCTCTTGAAGATAAACTCGCATGTAGGTTGCTAGTAACGAATATTTTGGTCGTATTTATCGAGTATTTTGATAAGCTAATTAGAATGATTTGCATATCTATTAGAATTCGTCAAAAGCACGCGACCGCTTTTGCGATTGTGCCAATAATCATTTGTGAATATTCGGCGAACAGTGACTACACACTCTAATTCAGGAACAGTATAAGAATGTATCGTGGGCCACAGTGAATTCGCGCGCATTGCCGGCGTATTTTCTTGTCACCTGCACCTACTTCTTTTCTCCACCAAGTTTAAGATGAACCAAGAAAATTAAACAACCTTTTTAGTGAGTAAATACCAACTATTCGTAAGCTATTCAAAAAACTGCATTAAGAAGAGTGGTTCCCAAATATGTTTCACTCTTCGCCCCTCATGGGCTTAAAGGGCCATCTCATAGCTTACAGTTTCTTAAACACATCATCGCCAATCACCTAGCTTGGGTACCCGAACATGCAGGCAAGGGCAATGGCAATTAAATGCACCTTTTAGAACGCACTCTAATGCAGTTTTGAGTATCATCCATTTACTGCGGCGAGTGTACACGACGCAATCACAGCCACTCATCACTTCGGGGCTTACAAGAGCTTAAAAACGCATTTAGACTCGTGTATTTGGAAAGCTGAAGCCTACACATATAGCCCATTGGGAAAGCAGCCCAGCTTAACTTGTGAAACATTGGTCCTAGAGTAGAGTTAGCTATGAAATATCGCGCCATGCAGACCAACCTTCAATAGAATTTGCACTGTAGTAATAACCCCTCTTCCGATTTGCTGATTTCTGTAGTCAAACTACAAGGGAAATTTGTGACGAAAGTGAGTGTAGTTAATACCTCAATAGTATTCCAGGCAAAAAGGAAGATTCTAGTTAATTATTGACATTTTGTGCACCATAACCTGTCTCTCAAAAGTCTTTTAATTCTGAATAGAGTGCACCTAATTAAATGGCGGAAAGTTCATTAAATCTCTGAAACGATTTGTTTTGTTTTATGATGGGCTGAAAAACATGAGTAAAAATGGAACAGTATGGTGTCACATCCTTCATGCAGGCAGATGTGCTATTCTAACAGGTACCAGTAGCACGCATACCGATAATGAAATGTTTAAGAATTTTTACACACCTACTGGGATTGTTCGTTGGCTTTGAAGGCATGGGCGGAAATTTTCAATAAAACAAATGTCATTCATGCGCAAACGATCTAAGGAAAGGTCAAGACATATTAGTTGAGTGAGTGGATGACTTCGTTATCGTGGTACGACACTTTTCTGGGAAATTGCCTTTATTATACTGTCCACGAACTTATTGTGAGACAACCAGTTTGGTGAAAGACGATGAGGCGCTGATTCAAAATGAACTTAGCTTAATGTTTAATAAAGTATGGAGGCAAAGTTGAAATGGAATATGAACGAATAGATCTGAAACAGAGCTAGAGAACCTTATTCATTCTGGCTTCAGCAAATATCGTATAGAAGTAAAACTTGGAAAAAATCTAATGCTGTATGCCATGTGATAGAAGGTGGGTACATTTTGTGATTTCAAAAAACTGTGGTATCGTCTTCTTGCCACAGTAATGAATCAGCCATTCGGTCTACAAATATGTCAGGAGTGCTCGATCAAAAACAGTAACTTACGGGCTAATCACACCAAACAAAATAAGACATGGCTGCTCTGCTTATTACTGATGCGTTCGTTCACTTCAATTTCTTCAGAGATGTGAAGCAATCAGCATTCACATTTGGTAGAAGCATTTGAACTAATACAGGTATTTTGAACTAATCCTCTTAAACCGATTGAACATAATTTATAAACAACGTATATCTACTTTATGTTCGGGGTTTAAGCCATGATGCAAAATTTCTTCATGGACCTCACATTATACAAAATGAGTAAACCAGGATGATGAAGTATTGTTGTGAACTTTCGCACTCTCAAATAAATTGCTGAAGTCAAATTTTATACATGGCAACAATATACACAAACATTAGTTCAGGATGAGTTTCGTGATGTGACCTAAGACCGGGCTGCTATCGACGAGTATTCAAAAGAAATAGACTCTGCATATCGTGAGTTAGGAAGCATGCTGGTCACCAGTATAATTCCACTACAAAGACGCATTTCACACATTCTTCAAAAGATTCTTCTGAATTTACTAGTATTAGGCGTCTTATTTGTCTATACACTAACGTGTTGTTTTTATACGCAAGTTGGCGGAGACGAAATACACAATAACGCCTATTCTAAATGACATACCAGCCGAACCATTGTGGCTTTGCACGAGAAGTTTTAGTAGTCTTCTTCTCAATCCGCCCTACAGCCAACTAGATGTGGTGGACAAGAGAGGTTCGATAGAACCTACTTAAGCAAAGTCGTCCATATTTAGAAGTGAGTAAGAATTAAGTGTAAGCTTACTGGGTTTATCAAACTGTAAAATTTATGTTAAAGATATGGCAATATTTCGTTCATCCGAACAAGCAGCAGATGACCAAAATTGACCTCAAAGTATCTGACAACCTAACTTGAATGTGACATACGAACTTGAAATAAATATTTGTCTGCAGTTTATTGAAATACACATATGTTGCCGAAAAATGGATCCATTAAAATAGCTGTCTGCTAGAAAGGTCTAAAAAGTGGACATTGCTTGAAATTCAGCAACTTCTCATCAGTGTAATATGAACGCACGATAGCGAATATATTATTAACCGGAATAGGATGACTTTGTAAACAAGAAAATATTTCCGAGAAACTGTGTTTAACCACATTTATTCTCCAGTCCACTAGTTATCGTAAACATTCAATGAATAAGCACAGTAAACAAAAACCACTAATTTGTACAGTAAATGGTGTAAGAAGGGGGTACACAGAAATCCTTTTGGGCTATTTTGTTACACAACAAACAATCCAACTTCGATTAAACAAGCATTGAATGCAACAGAACTTTGAGTTTGCACGCAAGTAGGATAGACCAGTTCTACACCATGTTTTGGTTATCAGTTTATGGGAACTTTCGCGAAGGTCCCATAAGCAAAATTGAGAGATATGTGACTTCCAGAGTAAAGTAACATTTACTTGAGCATTTGCAGAAATCTATTTTCGACTCTCGACAGTACCGCCAAACCATACACGCAAGCATTCTCGGCAGCAAATGGATACGTTCTGACAGCTGGCCACACTATCGACCTTGTCCATGCAAGTGTATGACTTATGAAAAAATGGTTTTATATTTTCATAACTGTTGTGTTGAATGGTAACTATGTAACACTTATATCCAGCTGCTCTCATATTCCAACGTTTTGTTCATATTTTTTGGTCACTGATTAAACTGAGTGTGAACACTTCCATTTTTTGGTCCGTGGACTGAAAACCCACAATAGCCTTTCTATCTTTCATAGAGTATAGGTTTGCTTCCACTTGCTTTAGTGGGGAGCAATTTTTAAATTATGAATATGTACCTGCAGTGTCAGGAGATTATTTTCCAAATCGGTCCCAGTTTACCAGCGTAAACATTGTCACAGGTTTAGTTGCATTTAAGATATTCTTTTCTCCCATCCCACTCGTCGTGTCAAATTAAATCCGTTCTGCTCACCCAAAGTAGTGTACAAAATGCGGAAGTAAGCATTGCCATGTTTAATTATAAAATTTATAAATATCTCTCCACTCTACGCTGCAGACTGGTTATTATCTATCAGCTGTCTTGTCTGATGAAATCTTCCTTCCACGCATCCAAGTGCTGTGAATAATATTTCACTTTAACGACAAAAATATCAGCATCTGTTGATGTCTTCACAATTTCTGAAAAAAAGACTCATTGGGGCCTCAGTTTGCAAGTTCTTTGTGCTGCATGAGAACAAAGTTGAGCCTAGTTTCGTCACATGCTAAATGCAATAAACTTGACCGAAATGTTCCGAATTTCCATTGAATGTGGTTTTCTTCGAATGATATAATCACATACTTACTGCGCCCACTTTGTCGATCAGCTAATCAGCTATTAGTGGCAAGTCAAATCTGAGTATTTGGGAGTCCACGCGAAAAAAATCAATAGCACGCAGTAGCCTGCTTGAAATTTGATGCCCTTAGTTCTGTTAACACTGATACAGCCTGAAGTTCAGAACGGGTCAACCTAATTAAAAGCCAAATATAATTAGACACAATGATGGACCACATTCTGACAATCACCCTCAACAATGATGCACCACCTGTTGAACAATACTTGTGAAACCTTTCATTCTGACCACTAAGAGAGTCCAAACGATCTTTTGTGGGAAGACAGTTGTGTCAACATCTGTCACATGATGAGAAAATAGACGAAAATTTATTCGTAATTTCTGGTAGTGGTTTTTCTGTATAGATGCCTGAACGTAAATTTGAAGTAGGAAATTTGATAGTGCCCATCTGTATTCTGACGGAACTGTCTTCAAAGTCTATTGATGTAATGAAATGAAGGTGTATATCAATTCATTCTGATGGTTGGCAGTGTAGTGGCTTGGTTCTGGGAGCAAAATGGGATGCCGTATGGAAAGGGACTTCAGAGAAAGGATGTAGACCAGGCTGTAAAACACCGGATTTCATGTCGGCAGCGTAACATCGAGATAAACAACAAAATGCCAGAATGTAGAACAAGTTAGATTTGATACTAAAAATAAAGGACAAACCATAAGCGTGCCACTCAGTTGTCACTGGCTTCTAATTTGGTAGCAGAAACTAAGCACTCAGTGTCGTAGCTGCATTCCTGTTGTAAACTATGGGAATAGTTTGATTAAATTGTTGGGCAAAATTTTGTTTCAGTCTGACTGCATGCTTAGCATTAAAAATAATGTCCTCTTCAGTATGTACATTCAAGGAAACTGTGATTTTCAAACGCGTCGAGAAAAATGCCGTACCACAAACAATCTCGTGACGGATGATTCATCATCATTCAAACGGGAACTTTTATTCTGGCCGCTGCCGGTATAACCTTGCACCATACATATTGACCGGACACGCTATTCTTATTAAACAAATCAGAGGTGAAAATTTTATTGGAAATATAGCGTATTGTAAAATGTTATCAGGTAAACAGATCTTCCGTGAACAACAAAACCAATCAAGTGTGCACTGAATGTTAGATTAGAATGATGAGTAAGAGCCAGAGATTATGCAGTTGATAATTCATATTGTTTAATTATGAGGTGTAGAGAGGCATTTTGAGAAAATTTAGCGAAATTGTCTCATTTGTTATAACGATAAAATCGTTCTTGAGAGAACATTTTGAGGTTGCTGCAAGAAAATGGTGTCAAAATGGTGAAACTAATATTTCTTTAACTCTTTCGAAAATGGTAGAGAAACTAATGGTATTTCATAGATACCGCTGGAGTAAATGCGGAATACCCGTTTATTATGAAAGATACTATTAGAGTGTAATCTGAACGGCGTGACCAATTGCATTTGGTAGTCGGAACCGCTTTATTAAAACGGTGGCTACTGAGAGATAGAAGACGTCACTTGCCTAAAGAAACACTCGTTCAAGACTTCCACGTGACCATAGAAACCCGTGACTGGTGGGTATTCGTAGCAGTGTACAGTTGTGCGCGTTCTTGCTATTACATTTAGCACTCACATAGGTGCGGTAAACTGTATTTCATTAGCATTGTGTTGACTACATTTTGTTACTAATGAGTAGTGTGGGAGATTTGTCATTTTAGATGAGACCCAACTGTGGAACATCGAGGCTTCGGCTGGATTCGAATCAGCGACAGACACAACATGCCTCAACGCGGCAAGCGCTCTACCAGCTAAGCTACGAAGCCATGCCAAAATCTTGGAAATTTCACATTTGTACTCTGTTATCTACCCGTCCCACTGTCTCACATGGAATCCACTAAATGGTTCAGGGGAGCGACTGTCCCGGCAGGTTCGAATCCAGCCGAAGCCCTGACTCTTCACAGTTGGGTCTCATCTGAACCACACTTTTCCAGTGCATCAAAATACCAATCTGAAATAGATACAAGTTTATTATATGCAGCTGATTAGTCTAGATAAATCGAGCCGGAAACATCGGACTGTTGTATTACCAAAACTTCAGTACAAATTAACCGCACCACATAAATCCCTATAATCGAGAGGCCATGGAATATTTCTATAGGGTTGATTGGAAAATACCGTTAAATCCCAATCCAAAGTCTATCACCCGAAGAAAGAGGATAAAAACAGGTCGAAACCTATGCACTTAAATGTAAAAGACATACACATGTATGTTTATTATACTGTTGGTGAATAGTTCGTGTCTGAGTTACCATGACCATTTAGCTCCACACAACCTCCTGCAGTGATGTAATCTAACTCGCAGGTAGTTTTCATTACTGTTGCAACTGCTGTCGACAAAATCCGCGCCAATTACTAATTGTGTTAATTTTATCTCTAGCCAAATTGTTTCCGTTGCATTCTGTTACATGTAGCCACCGTTTTAGTGCGTTTTGAGCCTGGTCTTCATCACAGCTTGCCTACACTTGTTGCCACTGTTTATCTGTATGAAGCGCTGACGCAATCAGTGGGTTTCTGTGATACTCAGAATTATGGAATTCGAATAGCCCTAGGAATCGTACGTGAATTGAAACCTCCCACGCAAGTAATAAGGAGAAGACCTGGTACTGGTAGCAGTATGCAATTGTTATTCATGACTTGAGACGCCGAATTTATGGACGTACAACAGTATTAGAGAAATCGCAGCCTGTCATTGGCTGATGTCATAAGCACATGCAACATCATAAACTGTAAGTTAATTGGTGGAATAGGGAACAGACGAATTGGCGAATAACGGAAGGCACAACACTGAGACCGTTCGTCCAATCCTGATGTTGTATCTTTAACGCAATCTTTGGATTGGCCGTTTGTCAGATCTTCTGTTGTGTCAGGGTTCGGATAATCGGTGAATCGAGATTTCCACCACAACCTTCCTCTCTTCTAGAAGCCTCCATATTCATATTTGCCATCCGTTCTGATCTTCTCGGGGCGTCAAACTCTTGCAGTACAAAGTGTTCTGCTTCCTCCGTGGCCACGTTTTCAGTGATTCGAAACTGGCTTTGGTCAGTGTGTCTCCGATGAATGGTGGCATCGTGCAGGTCAGTAATTTTTACCATTGTGCTGCCTACTGGCAAGTGATCAATCCTTTGGAAGGTCGCAAATCGTTTCCACGAAAATATGTCACATCCGTTGAATCTACACACTGAAGTGATGCTCTTAGCCGCTTAGATTTAAGTAGCACCACTGGGCTCTCCTTCGCAGTTCAATGGGCTGCGTTTCTGTACTGAAGCAGAAAGTTATCAAGAAATAGATCCAGTTCAGCGAATGTCTTAGGATTAGTGGAACTCACAGAACTTTGAGTGTTTCCACCAGATTTTCTGCGGCCTCGTTTGGACATGGATGTCAAGGCGCCGTTCGCAAGTGACGATACCCGATGCTGTCAAGCCACTCTTTCATTTCAGTGGGTTTTGGATAATCGGTGAATCGAGATTTCCACCACATCAGTGTAGAAGACAACCGGTTGTTGAATCAACTTCGGCGCCTATCGGGAGTTCACTACACAAGAGAATTATGGATATTATGCTTTTGTTCTTTAGGTCGGTATATTCTAGTCAACACAAATATATCTATCAAAGCAGTGCACAAACAAGATGGATTCTGGGCCCTTGAAAATCTTTCTTACAACAAGCTCAGTCTTATGGGACGGAACCAAGGGCTTACCAATAAAACGGAAATCACTAGTTAACAGGTGAGTTACAAGCCGAAGTATTGCCTTCAGGTAGTCTTAGTATGCTTAAATGTTCCGAGCATTCAAACACGAGGTTCCAGTCTGCATGATGTTCTCGATGAACACTTCTAGCATTAACATATTGCTTTGTGATATTGCTAACCGGCTACTTGGATTCTACTTTCAGTGCAAATTGGATGAACGCGAGTACATTAGGGATTATTGAAATCCGAATTGATAATCCCCTAGAGCCCGACCATAAGTTAGCTCTCCTGAGATTGGACTCCCACAAAATGGAGGACAATCCGGACTGGGCAACAAATATCCACTTGAAAATAAAGAGCACATTCCATTATTTGTAGAGTTTTATTATAAGTATTTTTGGAACGCACACTCCAGTCTGCGTAACATTTTGAATGGTGCATTATTTATTTCGTTCATGGGACGTTGGGGCAGTCTTAATTGACAAGCAGGCGCGCTTCATTTTGCGTACTGCTGTGCCTATGACAAATTACTAGGCTGACGGGCAACAATATTTTCTCTTCCACGGTGTACGTACCGATGTTTCGTCAAACGGGCCGTACGTACCACATTGTGCACCTGAAATGAAATTTATGGCCCAAACATATGTCGGCTAGTGTTAATTTAACAGAATGAAACTCAGTAAAGGTTTACATGCCACCAACGACCTACGGTTTGAAAAGCAGCAGAGTGGGAGAATTGATACATACTGTGTAACGCTTATAGACTAATGACAGTAGCACTTCGGATAAAGAGGATTATGTTTCGGGTGGTCGGTTCATCCGCCACTCGTGAATCTAGTTCAGACTGCTTGGAACGGAAGTGTTATGTCTACACTACGCACTGAAGTGAGAACTGAAGTGATGCAAGAGGAACCTTGTGTATCCAACATGAAAGTGCATTACATCTAACAACGAACAGAGTTTACAGCTGGCGGATCGATGAATCAACAACAGGCCAATGAGGAAAGGACAAAGCATGTCTAGGCAGGCTAGCCAAGGTGCGCAGGTGAACTGTGCAACCGGCAACTGCGCAAGGAGAGCGTTACGTCAGTGAGTGATCGTGTGTACGTGTGTCTGTGTGTATGCATGCCGAAGCGTAGGCTGTAGCTAGTTGTTACAGCTCTCCTTTGCTGTGTGCTAGCAATGCACTGTCATGGGCAAACAGAAGCATGCGCATCCTTGAGGTCTGTAGCCGCGTTGGGGCTCCGAAACGTCGGATATTTAATAGGCGTCCGTCCGGTACTCCACCTCGACGCCATCCTCTCCAGAGTTCTGAAAAGCAACCGTTACCATCGCAGTCAAATATAAGCCAAATAGGGCTGGGGCTAGAACACAACCCTGCTTCACGCCAGTGACGATGTCAAAATCATCAGAGGTCGATCCACACGATTGCACTTTCGCCTTCATGCCCATATGCAACAACCTAACCATATTGGCGAACTTACCTGGAAATCCAAACTTACCAAGCACCGTCCACGGCGCCTCGCAGCTCACGGAATCGAACGCCTTGGTGAAGTGCACGAACAGGGCATACAGGGGCTGATTCCGTTCCCGGCACTTCTCCTGAAGCTGTCGAGCAGCAAACACCAGGTCGATAGTACTCCGACTAGCCTAGAATCCACACTGCTCCTCGGGAACATTAATCTCCAAAACGTTCGCATTCAGTCAGTTCAGGAGGATTCTGGCAATTACCTTGCCTGCACAGCTCAAATGCTGATACCTCGGTAGCTGTCGTTGCACCGCTTGCTAAGTGCGTTCCAACGCCGGACCGCCATTCTTCAGAATCTCACCTGGCAGCCCATTCTCGCCTGCAGCCTACCCTTTGTGCAGTTGACCAATCGCCCTATGCAACTTCAGCAAATCTGGGGCGAGAGCAAGCGAAGATTTGATACCCTGTTGCGGCAGACTGTTCACAGCCACCCGATCAATAGTAGGATAGCGGTTAAGCAGGCTGCCGAAGTGCTTGCGCCATATTCTCATGATGTCTTCCGGCTGGCTGCAAGAATAGCCGGTGTCCACGTCTACCAGTGCTTTGGTAGACTGGATAGACGGACCGAAGTTCGCTTTGAGCGAATCGTAAAACTCCTTGTGTTGCCGACGATCTGCGAAGCCCTGTATGCGCTCGCCCTGTTTCCTTCATCAGTTGTCCTTAATTCCGCGAACACGCTCAGCCAGTTGGCGGCGGATCCTCCGGAACGTGGCTTTTTTCGCTCCATTGGCCGAGTCCAGTCTGGATGTGGCGAACGCGGCATTCTTCTCCCGTACCAAGTTGGAGATAGCGGCGTTGTAGTCATCAAGCCAGTCCGGGAGTTTCTTGCAATCCACACCTATTGTCCCGGTGGCTGCTGCCATAATCTGTTCCTTCAGATAGTGCCATATACCCTCGGGTGTAGTGGATACTGGAACGTTCTGCAGACGGGCGACGACTGCACGTTGAAAGGCAGTCCTCGTCTCCCAGTTCCCCAGCTTCTGCCGTTGTCCAAAAGATCTACAATAAACGGACTTGCGTGCATGGATAAACAATTTGGTCCTGACCAGCCTATGATCGGTGCTACATTCAGCGCCGCGCATCACTCGCGTGATGCGCACTTCACGAATGTCGCGCTGCTGCACAATCACGTAGTCAACGAGGTGGTGGTGACCGCTTCGTGGATGAGTCTACGTCGTGGTGTCGCTCGCAGCCAGCTGGAATCGGGTGTTCGTGATAGCCAGCTCATGAGTAGCACACAGGTGCAGCAGACGATCACCGTTCGCGTTGACTGAACCAATGCCGTAGGGTCCGAGGACTCCCGGCCAAGCTACCGAGTCGCGCCCAACTCT
>QNGE01000837.1:155424-218576 GCA_008508345.1 Paragonimus westermani
AAACGTAGAGTAGTACAACTTGCTCGAAACGTTGTGTTATTCCCAATCTGTTTACCACTATTTGGTTTGGTTTGTATCATTATCATTGTTTGTATGGGCTTCGGATACTGCCAGGACGCCCAGACCTGTGCAGGATAGCGATTAGGGCTCTCAACCAAAGCCTTTGGCTAAAACGCCTGTACCGCAAGGCAGCAGCTGTCTCACACACACGCAGACGCAACAGCATCAACCACCAATGGGAGGATCGGCAGCCATATCAAAACAAGTCCAGCACTCGGTCACAGGAATAGTAAAACTGTACACACGATCCTAGCAATCAGACAAGCAGTCCAGGCAAAAACAAACATCTCGCCCAACACACAGTCACCACTCAAGGATACACACGAAGTTTGGATTGTACATCAACACAGGTAAGGCGTTTTCCTTCTTTCAGCCTTCTCCTGGTGGAGGTGCTGCTTGTATACCTCCACCCGAAATTCGCATATCTGGGGACACTGTGAATGGCTGCGGGGATTTTTGCTAATTGGGTAGCAACTTGTCGACAGATTTGTCCGTGGACCGCGAGCTGAGAGCGCGCGCGGCGAAAGCTAGCGCTGCTTTCCAACGTCTTGAAAGGCTTGTCTGGAAAAATCACAGCCTGAAGATGACCACGAAGCTGTGTGCCTACCGCTCAATGGTGCTGTCTATCCTGCTGTACGGCAGTGAGACGTGAACACTGTATCAGCGGAACGTGAGCTATTTGAGCCGCTTCCATGTTCAGTGTCTGAGATGCATCTTGGGTATTCGGTGGTCGGACATGATTCCGAACACTGAGGTAGTGCGGCGAGCGGACATGGACAGGATGGAAGCCATGTTGATGCTGAATCAGCTCCGTTGGCTCGGTCACGTCCGTCGGATGAGCGATGACCGTATCCCGAAGCAGTTACTGTACGGACAAGTGAAGTCAGGTAAGCGAAATCCCGGTGGTCAGAAGCGGAGGTACCAGGATGTTGTGCGGGTGAGTCTTTCACGTGGTAACATTGATTTTAGATGTTGGAAAGATTCGGCGTTGAACCGGACGGCCTGGAGGAATACGGTACGGGCGGGCGTCCGAGCGTTCAACGAGCAACTATTGCGCGGTCGCGAGCGGAAGCGTGCAGTACGCAGAGGAACCATCGGTGCCACAGGACGCGGTGACGTGACTATATGGCGTTGCGATGTGTGCGGTCGCAAATGCGCTGGCCGTTTGGGTTTAGTAGGCCACCAACGTACTCATAGTACACCGTCGACGAAGAGGCGGCGAGTACGTTAGGCTCAGGTAAGTCATATCAGTATATCCATTCTACTTCTGTTAATGACTACATCGGCCAACATCCTGGTCATTGACAATTAATCCGCTCTTCTTTTCAGAAACTTGAGTGTCTGTGGTCTTCTATCCATACTTTTCTTCGGGTTTGTTGGTGTATTGTATAATGAGTGGTCTGTCTTCTTCTCTGGGATGCACCAACCTGCACTTCTATACTGCAATGCTTCCTGTATTACACTTCACAAATCTTTCTTCCTAGTTTAGGTCTCGTCATTGCAGCCTCTCTGTTTAGTTTCCGAGAGATAAGACTTTCCTTTCCTTATTAGCCAATCAAGTGGCTAACCAGCATTGGCCGGCTGGACAGAAAGACCCCACTGGCACACCTTCCAGTCTTATTCCTTCGGGTTTACACTGGATATATGGTGTGTTGGCGGAACTGCAATTGATGTAGCGCAAGCCAGTTGCAGTGATGGCTAAGCGCAGGTGTCCTTTGGCTTCGATCACTGTGAAAGGCTAATCCGAATCGGATGCCACCAACCGTGTATGCATGCACATGCAGGAAGGTAACATGGATGAACCGTACAGGAAGGGTGGTCATAAATGTCATGACCCTTTTAAGGAGGAAGAAAGCAAAGTATGGCCGGAATTGTGGCCTACTTTGCACTTCGGAGCGGTTTCTCTTGGGTACCATATTTTCGGAGAAGATCTAGGGTACTGCATGAATGAAGTCATTTTAAAGGATCGGTCTGTCTTGGCACAAATTTCCAATAAGAGTCTGCTGCTCTACCTTGAGTATTGGAATATGTCCTTCAGTGTCTGGTCAAAGGTTTTTCTGTGAAAAATAATGTCATATCTAATTTTTTGGGTTTGTTCTCATGAGTTGTATCTGACTACGTTATTCATTATCTTTAGTATATTCAGACAAGTGTTATACACTTGAGTGCCCTTTTTCCTGATAATGGTAGACACTTCAACATGGTAATAGGCAAATATAAACGTAAAAAGAAGAAACAGAACGAGAAAAACAGAGCTTCGTAAGAAGATGTCGACAACTGAGCCGATACAGCCTCACCATTGACTACGACACATTGCCACACCGAGTGTGTCCAAGCATCGGTGTGAACGGTTGCGAACTCCTCAACCAGGTAAATGATACCTACCAGTCTTGCTAGGTTGGGCGGTCTAAATTTTTATCGCCCATGACCTAAACTTAGCCGGACTAGCTTGTGGTTTTTCCAACCATGAACGACCACAATGAATATTGCGCTGTGCCGCAGACGCTCTGTCAATACACAGAATACGTGGGTATTGTACAATTTTATTACATCGGTTACCGGTTACGAACGTGAACTCTTCCGAAATAGCAGCTGACGGGCTACTGATTTGCTCACACTGTCTTCCAAGTTAGGAGATAGCATGTGCCTACACAATAAATACAACTGCAAAGTTATGACGAGAGGGGTTCTCAGCAGTGCGCTATAGAGTCTGTGATTGAAAAAATACACTGCCATATCGTGTTGAATGATAGATTGACGAATGTAGGTTTCTTACTCACTGGGACAACCAGAAGTGGTGCGATCTCCTAATTTGGAAGATATCTATTCACTTCCAAAATATGGTTGTCTACTCTTTCCGTCGTTGCTGTGCCGTGGAGTATATTAGGTGCAAAACAAAGCAGCTTCAAAAGCGCAAAAGGGACCATCACCTGGCGCGGTTTAGACAAAAGGCCAGAAAATTAACAATTAGTGTAAAACATTTGACAGACGGGGGTCACAATGTGAACTTTAGTCAGTCTCTCACTATCGTTCGAAGACCGCCTAGACAGCACCCAATTCTGGCACACCGTCGAAACATAGTGACGGCTGAGGTGATTGTCATTCGGTTACGTCATCCTGTGTTATGTTTCCCTAAGAAGTTCATTCAGGCACAGGAACTCTCTTGGTCCAACTACCCGCCAACCCACGAGTGCATAATCCATTTATTCCTAGTTGATATTGGCGGGCTATTTGGTTACTTTTTCGCTATCTAGTTGTAATTGCGTTTTTCCCACGCGCTAATTGAAGTCCATTATTTACCCTCTACTATTGCTAAAGCCTGATAATAAATTTCTGGAAAACATTTTCGTGTAACTGTTCCAAATTTAAATTGGCACATGAGCATTTTGAGCTTATTATGTAAACCGTAGTTTCATTGACCGCTAGTCACGTAAAATAGCATGCTACGATTCGGATTCAGGAGGGCCAGCTACGTTTGGTCACATGCTCTGAAGAATCGGCAGACAACCACTCCTGCTCTGCTTGCGATGCTGCTTCGGAACAGACCTGCTTGCAACAGGTTTGGTTGGCTGGTACCATTTGTATCTTGAGCTTGGTATGACCGCTACTCTGTTACTACCCGGACAACTTTACCGTCACTGTTAATTGGCAGCCGTTTCGTGTTCATTCATCCGTGAGTTTCCAACATACTATACCACTTTCCATGTCTGTTTCCATTTTAGGCACAGGATTTTCCATCACATGCTAAAGCAAATCACTTTGGTGCATTAGAATTTACACCCTGGAATCTTGGGCAAGACGGCAAGAACGCGATTGGCCCAACTAACCGTCAGGGGTGACCAATCTTAAGTAGAGCACTTCGCATTGGCGACTTTGGTAGAGGAGGTGGCACGGGTTATTCCAAGGGTGTCAGTGGATTTGCTTAATGAGACCGGGGTTGGCGGCCAAAGTGGAGCGCAGACCACCTGACCCTGTTCCTACTAATTCATCAAACCGCTGTCCGCACTGGTTCCTTCGACAAGTAACGGGTTGCGAGTGGTTAGGGGTGTCTGTGAATCTCACGTCCAATAGGTGTGAGCTTTGTGGTCGTGGTAGACTTCGAGCTGTGATGTGAGAGTGAACCAGTTTTTGAGAACATTTTCATTAGTTCTCTCACATATATGGCTGGCGGACACAGGTACACTTGCATCAGTCCAGAAACACGCAGACGTATTATCGAGGCATTTGAAAGGGGCGATGACTGGCGCGCGGTTGCCATTCTGAACGGAGTCAAGTGTAATACCGCTTACAAGTGGCTACATGTGGGTTGCATCAGTTGTGAAGCTCAGTCTCGTAAAGGACACAGAAGCAAGATTCTGACAGAATCAGAGATCGGCATGTTGCTGAAGTGGATTTCCGTGGACCCAACGATTACACCGCAATTTTTGAGAATGTGCGTGAAGGCTGAGTTTGAGAAGGAGTTGTCGACCACAACGATTAGTCGATACTCGGATGGTCGGTGCAAAACTGTCAAGAAACTGCGCCAAGTACCCAGCGGTACGAACTCGAATGAGAATTTGAAATTACGGCGACTGTTTGCATATCGACCAAAGGAGTTTTATGCAAATGTGAAGACTATTTGCTGGATAGATGGGACAAACTTCATTTTGTTCTGTACGAGGTCGATGGGACGTTCATTGAAAGGGACGCGAGCATGCGTCTCTGTAACAAACAGCCGAGGCTGTAATGCTTGTGATCAGATCACCTCTGAACAAACAATAGTCTGAAGCCAGCACGAACAGTGGCATGATCTGAGTCAAAGTGGTCACTCTAACACGAATGACGAACTTTCATGGAATGTTGCCACCGAAAACTGACTACGATGTGACCAGATTTAGTCCAGGTTGAGTGTCAGATGGTAGCCCTCACGTGAGGCATTTTTGTGATGTACCAAAATGCGGAAGTTTCAAAGTATAGCTTGCATGATACGCATAAACTTAGTAGTCGTTAACCGTGTGTCAATATTTCTTCACCGAGCACTAAACACAACACCTAGCTGCCTTTCCTCCACAGTATGACTTTCAAGTTGTGCGTACATGTCACCAGCAAGTACCATAGTGTCTGAGTGCTTAGGTTGTCCCACAAGTTCAAAGCGTATGCTGTAGAGGGCGCTCCCAACACAATCTGAACTGCTATCTGTTAGATCATATGAAGGTATAAAAAATGAACAATGTCTTTCTGCTCTGTGTCGAACGACTTTGAGGGCACACAGACGACCACTTACTGAGATCCAGTCAAGCAGGTCCTGCTCTGCAGGCCTCACTTCTTTTTAAGCGTCGGACTGGAGCTTAGCATCGCCAGAAAGCCTGAGAAAGCACCAACCATCCATAACAGTATCCAAGAGCGACTTTGATAGGATGACAACGTTAAGATCATAAAAGCACTTTTCGGAGACGTTACATACATCCAGTTCTAGACGTAAAAGGGTGTTCGTCAGAAAGGCGCAGTGACCTATTTTTAGGCTGCCTTAGGCCGAATAGAGGAAAATGGTTAGTGCATGAGCAGAAGAGTGGACCAAACTCCTAGGGGAACTACAACTTTCCTCTCGCGTGTGGTGTGATAGGAGATGGTTTGAGGAATCCCATTCCAAGTATTTGTTTCAAAAATCTGACTCGCAAGACAACGACTGCTAGGGGTTTCTTGGAAAACCTCACTTGGTGTCAAGGACTCAAGAGTCTCACTCGTATGGCGGTGAGAAGTATGCCTAGATCGATGGCACAGTGGACAAGGCAAGGTCTGATGTGTCCAGTAGATGAATTCGAATCTACATCAAGTTCTTGAGTGGCCCGAAACTTTTCCACCATACAGATAATATGGTAGCAAACAGGGCCAACTGTTGGGCGGTCGCAGTGATCCTTAGTTTTGAATATCTTTTCCAATTCCCTTTTTCTTTTTCCGGGGGAAATCGGTATCGCAACTATAAAAACTGTTAAGCTATGTGCTCACAGGACTCTACTCAGTACTTAAGCGCTCGTACCGCACTGGTATTGAGATATGCAATCATATAAGTTTAATCGCTTTTCGTCCAGGTTTTCCCCTTTGGCCTGTCTAGCATAATCGTACCTAGAATGTTCAAAGTATTGACTTGCACATCACTTAGTAATGATTGCACCACACAAGCCTGACCATCACAGTGAGTTTGCAGCATAGGTTTAGATCAGTGCTGTCTGCCAATACTAACTGTTACTGGAATTCCTTCTTACCGGCTCCGAGTTATTCATCATGTGATGTTGACCTGTGTTCCACCTCCTTATATGTGTTTGCTACGTTACACCGGCAGGCGTAAGCTTGAGCAGTGGAAATATAAGCCTCAGGCCAATGCTCTAGTTGTTGCTGTTCATAACATCCTGGTGAAATAAACTCCTTCTGATTACTTCTTCACGCATCCACCTCTAAATAACAGTACAACAGACCTCTCCTATTGATGTGATCAACGAATTTCATTATAACAATGAAAGCGACAGCTGATGATTGGTCCGATAAACACATACGCGACTAACAATCATTGTTAGTTAGTGCAGCCAACTCATAACCGAAAAGCATTACTTATTGTAAGTCGCCTCTTGATTTCCAACACAACAAAAGAATTGCGCAGCGTTTTAATATATGTATACTTCATCAGTTAACAGCATACCGTTATGCAACGCAACTCAGATTAGTATCCGAGATGCTTCGCGAATGCAGTGAACGATGACTGGGTTTGCGTATGTAACTACGTTTTCTCTGGCTGTGAGCTCCGTCATGGTTTATGAGCTTTGAGATGTCAGTTAGTTTAAATTTTTATATTCTGACGGTGGTCGAGCAGTTGCATTTTATTTATGGAACGTTGAGGTGAAATTAAGCAGACGGGTATACTGTCTGCCTCAAAGTAACTTCCGAAATACCCTTTTAATATCACATATTGCCGATCGTCAGTTTCGTTAGGGAAGGCAGTTTGTAATAGTAGTTTTTAGACTGCAATGCAAATTTGTGTGATGATTGTTTGGTCGTGGATACGACCAGTCTTTGACGAATGGTGTGCAAAACAGACTTATGTGGCATGTGACTGATGAGGCGATATAGTCTATGTTTTCCAGTTTTCATAAGTAATCTTGTGACTAACAACCTCAACTTCCATTCCAAAAACCTTACATTTGTCTGTCAAAACAATTAGCGGCGGACACGACTGAGAAAGACGTTATAGATTGAAACGTTTGTTCACATTTTCTTGAAAGAATATTCATTGCTTTGCATATCTGGACCACTATTCTTAATCGCCAGGTGTTAATTTTAAACAATTAGCAGACGTATGCGATTAAGTCCTATTCGAATCACTGCTTATCTCGACTCCGATACAGTAGACAAACTAGCGGCGGATCAATTTGAAATCGCGTTGAGTACAAAATCAATATGGGAGGAGATTTGATTGATTAGAGTCATTTTTCTTTTTTTTGTGCTCATATCTATCGGCTGTGGTTACCGTCCACGATTTCAAAATCCTCACGTTCTGTGGGGTCAATTGCTTCGACACGGATGACTTGAAATTTGTGAAGTACCAGTGCAAGAATTAAAGTTTTAACAGTTTCTTAATCCTTAGCCTCTTATGCATAGGTTGATTTGGCGGTCGAATGCATATATCAGAGGAAGTATCAATCTAAAGACTGTATTCATAAACATGGTTTTAATGCGAAACAGTTTCGAACATCTGTTAAGAGCAGTTTGTACCAAAGAGATTCTTAGAACTATAACGTAATTGCCTGATTCGCTACCGTTGTTACCGTGAAGTGGAATGTCCAAATTGTTGTTTTGGTACTTTATTATTTGTATGGAATAAACTCACAAAACATGAGATTTATGAACACATGAAAAACATGGAATCCTCGTCAGCTTTCGGACACTTGAACTAGCTCATCAGAAATATGCGTGCATTTACTAAGAGTTGATTAAACAAGAATTAAAGTGGCTGTTTGGATACACGCAGGAAGTTAAGCAGAAGCGTCGGAATGCGACGAACAAGTTCAATCATTGCTTTTTTCAGGTCAACGACAACAGGTTTGTAAAATGGTTGTGAAGCGAGTGTTGGGTGACCATTAATACAGTCGGAGTTTAATCAGTTACGCACTAGGGCTACGGTAACTGTGATGCAATGTTTATTTTTCAGACGACGCTAAACCGTGGCCACTTCCCAATACATAGGTGAGGTCGGGTTCAGAAGTCTTCTACAGTCACCATCACACATGATGTGGTAGAACGGCTCAATCGCGTTATCTGTTTTGATAAGATAACCCTCTCAGGTAGACCAAATCACTATAAAAAATGGTTTATCACAAATCTTTTTTTCATCTATACGGGGCGCTAGTCATCTAGTCTCCCATTAGGCGTCCTATTGTGCAAGACGGAAAATGAATGACAGCAACGCGAGGGAACATTGCCAAGAGGCGTGTTTGCGACAAAATTACGGGTGCCTTGGAGAGGAACGATATTTTGGGACACTGCTTGGACGACCGTCCTCATGACCCAGAATTCCGTCAGGTCAGGAAGGCATTCGAGGTCTGACATATGCAAGGCAGGTATATGGATACCAATTTCTATTTGCCAGAGGATTCACTGTCCCAAATTGTCGCCATTCATCAGTTCACAGCTTATCAGCGAATCACTCAGCATGCAAACACTTGTTCTAAAATTTTGAACGTGTTAACGTCACGAAGTACAAATTTTTATTCGCTAGACATCCTGGTAAATTCCGTTTCCGCTTTCTGGGTACATAACTGTGGAATTGAATATACTGAGAGATCCGGTCGGCTTCGCATCCTTGTCTCATAGAAGTTGTCTATCTGTTTCACTGGTGTAGCACAAAGCAAAATATACCAACCCATTGTTTCTCCGGCCTTCATCGTACATCTCAGGCTGCTATGAACATTGTCAGTTAGTCTCGGTGTTGTCTCACGAGCCGTTATAAAAGTTTTTAGGTATCGTCAGTATCCAACGCACATTTAGATTATACCCAGTAGTTTTGGCCACCTAGTTATTCCCGTGAATATGTACGTTTGAAACGAGTCTGAGGACCAGCTCTTCTCTACGCCATACTTTGGATGCTATATGCTCTTAACAAACGGATATATTATCTGCGCATATTAGTTACACAATGAAGCTGTTAAGTTCAACCTTGTTGTAACCTGCTAATGCTGTAAAATTTCGTTAATCTACTTTAATGACGTCCCGTGATACATAAACATAGCGCTAAACAGTTCAGTTAGTCACAGAATTGAGTGATTTCTCCCCAAACTCCCCAACAGTATTTGTTTGTTTGTCAGCACAATTTGTGGACGACCGGCTTGGACGTGAGAAACCCCCAAGTCAATGTTCGGTCGATTTCAGAGACAATGTATATCATGGTGTTCAAAGCTTGTCTATCAGAGCACCTTTGTGTGGGGGTAAATGCATACTATGTGGTCGTAGTCACCCACTTGCTACTCTTAATTAAGGTGATCATACAACCCTAATAAAACGTGCCTGAGTTTGTTGCTGAATGATCCATAAACTTCGTCTATGAGTAGCATGAATTCGGTTCATTCAGTACCACCTTTTGTTTCTGTGTGCTTCATTTTTATGACAGCAGTTATTTTCTCTTCGGTCAACATGGATAGTAGAAGATACAATTAAAACCACTATTCCTCCCAAGTAAAAAGCACTGGCGTAAATTTGAAGTGGTCCAGTCATATATTAGTTTTTACAGTTGTGACACCGCAATTCAGACCATCTCTGAGAAGCCCATCTCACAAGTTTTATTCGACTTTTGAAGAAAAACATTCATAAAATTTTAGCAGTGTTCACTTTCAATGTTGTAGCTTTTGAAATTATTCTTCTTAATAATGCATAGGAGGAGAGGGGCAGTCTAGTAGAAAATAAAACCTCCATCATACATGTATATACCGATTTTGAGTTCCATTTAGCTTATTTAAATAGTAACATATAGTGCAGTCACTTTTTAGGGTTTTAAATGAACTGTCAGTTGAAATCAGCATCAAGTTAGTTTCAAATAAATAGTGTAATAAGGTTTACCGTGTTAGTTCGCGTGGACGTGACAATTAGCACAGATAGCTCCCGTGAATCCACCCACTGGCAAGTTTTCTATGGAACCATTGCAGATGTACTTTTAGTAAGAAGGGTGTTATGTAAAAAAGGAAACTTTTCTCCCAGTTTGTGAGCCCGAAAGTTCACATCGATTATCGGAGTGGATTAAAGGGAACAAATGACCCGGTACACGGAGCAATATTGACATTAGTCTGTACAGTTTTCAGTGCTGATTCTTGTTCATTATACAAGTTGGCCAGATTGTTGTTGACAGAAAATAAAATTAAAGAAACTGTTAGTTGTCATACACTGTGACAAGAAAACTGCACACCATTTCATACATCTCCACTGATTCTAAGTTCGCCCCTTAAAATCAGCTACTTGCCTGATCATCACACACAAAAGCGTTCGCACCGAAAACAAAACCACATGGTGTCCTATAGTAACGTCCTTTGTTTACGTATGTGGCATTACCTGATTTTGCTTATGACTGATACAGTGTTGCCAAACACGGTAGCATTTCCAGCAGGCTACCAATAGTTGAATTGAAAGAGGCGGGGACACACCATCGTTGTAAGGTTCCTTTCCAAAGACGTCATCGACACCAACTTAACAAAGTCAAAATTGGATCTTGAGTAGCATCATTAATTGCCCTGGTGTCTTGGAACTACTTGAACCTCACAACTTTCCCAGGAATTCCGAGGCAAATAATTTTCCAAGCCATCATATCACAACCGTACCGAAGGTTAAATGATGGCGGGAACTTAAATCAATAACATGCAACTTGTTAGTTATTTTCAGTTTCTGAATGTTCAAAGCGAATAATGAGCTGAAAAGTTTGTAGTTTGTTTCATTCAACAGTGAGAAAGATTGTGATGTCTCATAGGCTAGTTCTAGCAAGCTCCTTTTTATTGACTCACGATATCCTTTGTATTTATCAAGTGGCTTAAGATTCAAGATGGAGATTTGTTGGGCTAAAAAACGACTTGAATGGAGCAGAACGAAAAAATGAACATTTACTAGCAGAACGTAAACCATACCACATAATATCATGTACGAAGCTCGTACGCTTTAGAGTTAGTAGGTCGCAGCTGTGTAAGTCCGTTTGTGTTGTCACCGTGTGCATATTTGAAGCAGAAAGTGCAATAATGCATTAAATAAAAAAAATGGAAACTCATTGGTTTTTGCAAGTGGGTTATCACTTACAAATAAGCGGATTTTGAAATACTTTCTATTGAAAACGACTAATTTAGGCCGTCAGACTGCTTAAAATTGTGACAGCTCATTAAATTTGGGGACATCCGTGCTTACACAAACACAAAGGCCCCTTGAAAACTGTTCCCATTTATTTGCTCATCAGATAAATTCCGCAAGTGGCAGTGGGAAATTTTATACGTTGTCTTGAGGGACTTCCTTATTTAGATTCTAGGAATCTACATCCTGACTTTCAAAGGATGAAGGTTTCATTTCCAACGTTCTTGTAATGGTGAACTAACCCAAGGATGTAGCTAAGTGACAAGTTTTTTACGGCGTGACAACTTAAAAATCAGCCGGAATGACAAAATCGGATTCCTTACTGTTGCCATTCATCAGGTATGCGTAGCAACTGAACTTCAACCATCCGCTTTAATTGTGAAAGAATAATGCCATAGCGAAGACTGAGACAGGCTGAGTTTCTGTACAATTCCAATTGGTGTTCTCAAAAACACTGAACTATGAGCGCCGCTGAATCGGAGACAAGCAATACGATCAACTTGCAAATAAGTTAGTATTTAGAAAACAATTTTTGCCTACTGCATAATGAACGATAGAGCTAGACACGAATGTGCGACCATATTAGTCTATCAAGTTTGTTGACTGACACACGACATCCAACTTGATTTCTTTACCAACCCCATTGACTCTAGATCGGGGAATGCTAAGTTGTAAAACGACGATCTTAATTGGCTTACGGGTAGATGTTATTGAACGTTCTTTAATTATTCGATCTTTTTCTTAAGGGTACTATTAATGTTTATCGTTCAGTCTAGAAATTAAATGACATCACGTAAATTCAAGAAGGAAAAAGTAGTCATCGAAAGTGTGCAAAAATCTTGTTCATTTTGGCCGTCAAGCGTATTGCAAGTGTGTAAAGGGAACAACGTTGACCAACTGACAAGCCTTCTCATAAGAGTAACAAATGTTAAATCCAGAGCTGTCAAACAGAAGCGTTTTTTAAGATGTGTTGGAAATTTATACGCTGCCCATGTTACAAAATATATTGCTACTGTTACTAATGCAATCACCCACATGCCCGTTTTTTCTGTTGGCAAGATGCAACCCAGTGCCAGCAATGATGGAGATTCAGTTTCAAGCCGACCGTGAGAAGCCGTCAAGCGCCATTTTGATTGCCTAAACTTTAAGGATTTCCTCATCCGTCCTATATTGGTTCACTACATATTACTACATAAGTGTTGCATAGTTCTGAGAATTAACTTGCCACCTATTGGTGTATTTGGTCACATTGGTCCATAAGGTTGCTTTAGCTCGTTTCTCAGCATATCACTGACGTAAAATGTAACACATAGATAAAAAATGCCCTTGTAACAGGCTATACTTTGCGACACTAAATAATGTTCAGTATTCAGCATGAAAGATTACCGGGTAACCACTGTTTGCAACAACAAACAAACCACACTTTTATCATCTCCAACAATTAATCTTTCGTTCAACTAAAACAAACGAGATGTTTTGCACGTGCATATGAGAAGACAAAAAAACCAGTTGCGATGTCATTTCAAATATTACTTCGGATTTAAGCGAATCATTGAACACTGTATGCTACAGTTCTCAAGATCGTTCCTAGCCGGTCACAAGATTACTTGTTTTGTGTGTATGCGGCAGCAATTGGTTCTCGACCTAACGAAAAGTCTTATCTATGTCGCCACATGATAAAACCATCCATTTCTTGGGTTCTTCACAGGATTTTTCCGAATTTTGTTTACCGTAAACAAACTACAGCTTGACAGTTTTATCACTGACATAAACGACAACACGCGACCAACCTAGCTTATGCACAGAGTATATCCAATTTGTCTATTGTGTTCTGATGTCTTTCTAAATACGTGTTGTGGTTTTCATGCACTCAGATATAGTGCTGGGAAGTAGGGATGGAACACAACTGGGCCCGTCTTGAACTTCTAATACAAGTGGTAAATCCCATCATGACTTCCATTCAATTTGCACTGGTTTCCGTTATTCAAAAAAGCCAATTTTCCAATAGTGTATAACCCTCGATGTTTTAAGATGACTGTCATGCATCTCAGAAATGTGAGAAGATAATAAGAAGCCTGCGGCATCGTCAGTCAGGTGGGTTTGTTTATTTTGTCTTAGCTGATTATCAATGTAGAAAGTGGAAAGTTTTGTCTTAGAATCTGTGAACATAAGATCTGTCGTACATCCTCAAAAAGTTATGTTTTCCCCTAATAACTTCACAAATCTGCTGCTACAGTTTCGGTTAAATTAGTCGACAGTCCTCCTATGTTCAAAGTAGGTGACGCCAGAGTGATGTGGAACCTACGACAGCTTGAAATAGACCAGTGATATTAGACTTGATCTTTGTCAATCTTTGGAATACGTTCCCAAGTTTTTATGAACCAGTGCAGTTTCGTTCATTGTTGGTTTACTATACTTAACTTTTCTGTATAAACCCGATTGCTCAATAATTTAATCACAATTGTAGTTTACATTGGGTCCTCCAGTCTAATGTTCTGTGAACATTATTAGGCAGGTGTAGAATTTCCATTGAGTAACTTCTGATTATCCAGCTTGAAGAGATTTTGAGGCACATCAAAATAATTTCCGCTGTCGTCACTTCAAAAGTGCATACACTAGAAAATCTGAGCCTGCATTTTTCCTCCGTGTGATGCGTTAAACCATTTCATTCTGTTGCAATTTTCGTCAGCAGATCGTTGTAAGTTTAGGAGTTAAAGCTTCTTGCTAGTTAGTTTTATCGGTCTCGGTAGGAGTCTACTTGAACTGACGACTTGATTGAATCTACACTTTACGTGAGGCTCGAGAACGAAATCTATGCTCATCATCATGGCTAACACTGTCGTTGTATTTAAAACCGTCAGTGCGTCAGTGAACAAAACCGTCAATGGACTGCTGTGAACTTCTGCAAACAATCGAAAAAATGAAAGGAAGGAAATCATGTATGATATTACAAAACCCGCGTGCCTCAACTTTAAGTATCGGGTCGAAATATGCACATCTCACAACCTTACAAGCAAATCGCAAACTAGAGTGAAGCTAGAGTTCATCGGATGTGTTGCTGGCTTTGGTGTTTTATATATGACTGCCTGGAAGACAACTCTGCCATCTACGTAAAAGGCTCAAATGAGTGACCAGGATATTAAATGTGACTGAACAAACAGATAACGCAACGAATCTTAGTTCGGTAACGATCGTTTTCCTCTTCTTTTACCCGGCAACCAAGCGGCCACTCGAACTCTTACGTCACTAACATGGAAGCTTGAGGAAAACTACTAGTTGAGAAGCTCACCAGTGAAAATTCAGATTCTCGCCTAATCTCGGTTTACCCGTCATTTCCCTCCGATGCGTACGACTGGACGCAGAGTTAAAAGTATAACAGCTCAGGGTACAGGTTTTCATCAAATTCAAGGAAATAAGTTCAAAAATACACAGCACAACCATCCGAAACTGAGTTTATAAGTAGTGCTCTAAGCCAGATGAGACATTCTTCTAACGACAAACATGCCACAATTTGAAGGTTTGTTTAAGGTTCAGAAATTACAAACGACACTTTGTACTAAATTAATAAAGATTGGAAAAAGTGCTGGCGAGCATCTGAGAGACTAGTACCGTGTACGAACCACACTTTATTACGTCAGGAGCGAAACTACAGGAACAATCACTCTGGTTACCTCCATTAGTTTATATCAAATAGAGCGATCAATTCTGCCATATTCCTGCCGAACGCTCTTTGCGTTAAAAAGGTGCAAAAAGGACCCTTCACGACTTCAGAACGTTTTTCGTAAGCACAGAAGTCTAAAAAGGTGATTTCGACGAAATCACCGAGATATCTCCCTGTAAGTGTCAACATTTAAGAGAATCGTTATGGCATATTATTAAAATCACAGCGGTTTTAGTACGTCTTCCGTTACGTTGATGAACCCAGTTTGTCAACGGTGCCAACGGGTAGGTTTAAATACCTTCATTTATCCAATAGGCAGAATGTTAACTTTCTTTTGTATCTTCTACCCGACATGTTGAGTTCGTAAATAATGACATGTTTGTTCGGGAACATATCGAACTGATGTGAACAAGAAACTTACGAACACTTGTTTTCTGTGGTTGAACATAAAGTTAACCATAACAAAAACAGAAATTGTTACTAGAATGAGTAAGAGAACCGGTCTAAAAAGAAGTTGTGAACTAAGTGTTTGCTGGCAGTTACTTAATCATTGTCTCAAGTTTTCATTTTGGTTGATCGTAGTCCAGGGGAATGTGAATGTCCACACGAAGTTCTGAGCACAGGAACCAGGCTTATACACTATGCTGTTCACGAATGTGATACCAGTCGGCTTTCGGAGTCTCATAATATTTGAACGGTTCCTCTGTTATCTTACAGGCTTCCTTCTTACCAACGAAGTAATTTAAGTCAGTCAAATGGGCAGTGGTCAGGCTTGAAACTGTTCTACTCAGCCCAGTGTTCACCATGCAGGGTGATGTTCACGAATTCTTTCAGGCAACGTGCATTGCCCTCGTGAAATCCGAAAAGAAACCAGGCATCTTCTGCTGCGAAATACTTAATCGCAACAGGTCACGTAGCTGGCCTCGTCACCACATTTGTTGCCCTACTGTGCAGTCGCAACTTGGAAATGTAGATGGTTTCCAAAACACTCTCGTTCAGGTGCTACACAAAGATCCACTGTTGACAGGGAATTATGAGTAATTCAACTCCGCTGCTGTAGGAGTGAAACCGTTTATCCAAATCTGATGTGTCCGTGTAACGTACGTTCGTTTCAGTTTTTTCATGCGCTTATTCTTTTCGACCGAGCGCGTTTTGTTTGCAGTGGACGAATTTGGGCTATCCGGTGGTGTGGCCAAAGACTGATCTCCAAGACCAGCAAACAAGTAGGCCCATACGTAAGCTAGTTCCAGAATACGGACACTTGTCTTTGTGCGATGATATGGTATTGCTACTTTAACGGAAATTCATATACAGTCGGACTACGAGATAAACCATCAAAGCCAATCTTTCGAGTCATCCCTTCACAGTCTTATGCAACGGACGGGCAACACTTGATGAGCTGAACTTTAGCTCTGCGTTGAAACAGCCGGCTGAGTGTCAGAGAAACATGACCCAACGCCTACTTTGGCATGTGAACAACAAAATATTAACGGACAGAAGTTAACGGCTGAAATAACGTTGTGCACACGCTAATTATCACAGATGGAGTAGAGCATTTGATACGTCGGAATGCAACGAGGACTTTTCAGAACAGTTCCAGCCTATGCTGTCTGCCAGAATCAGGATTTAATTTGCGGTATAGCCTTCAAACCGATCCATTACTTTGAACGCATCAACACAAGCAACCCAAAACGCCACACTATCGATAGTAGAGGCAACTGGAGCAGCACGTTGGAAGCAGGGATCTTTCGCCTGAGCCCTCAACTGGTGATGACCTGCAATTTTTAAAACATGTTGCTGGGCATCGTCTTATCTAAGTCCTTACTTAACAAATAAATCTAAACCTATGTCGCACTCAGGATTAAGAAGTATACTAGTGATAACGTATTTTGAATTCAGTGTGTTGGTTCTGACCTGACTTCCAAATAACAGAAACTGAAGTGTTCTTCGTGTTCTCGAACTTTGACGAATATTTGAAAATACCTTCACGGGCTGTTTCTTAGTGACGTTGCAGTTCAGTGGAACAATGATCCTTGTGGAAAGACTGATAAAACTACAATTTTATCATGTGTATCACCCTGTGGAAAACCAAACAGTACTGCCTGAGATGATAAGGTAAATATGACAGTTTAGAATGCTGTTGATTATTAGTTTGTTTAATGGATAGTGTCTTGCTAGGCGTACGCATTCACACTGTATTGCCGTTAACTACTGCGTTTAGCAAGCATCGGCGATGACCTTATTGTTTACATCAACACTAAAACTACAACTAATCAAGCGAATTGAAAAATTCACTTTTCAACATCATGACGAACCAGGATTGAGTGGACTCAGTAATTCTTGGAACCACTGTATCAGTGTAGCACTTCTTCATCAGGAGGCTAAACCATACAGTTGTTCAGCAAAATTAGTTACACATCTTATGTAAGTTGAATTCACACTGTTCACTTTAAGCGTCTGGTAACAAGTAAGCTCACATGTCCGGTTTTCAAATGCGACTTAGTTAGTAAAATTCACAACACGGAACAATCAATTCCTTCTTGAGAAAATATTCGTCGCTGGGCATTCATTTTAATACACATCGTTTTGTTCCACGGAATGTGAGGTGTGGTAGCAAAGGGCTGAATGTAGGGGTGACTGAAAATGCATATCCCCCTGCTCAGCTTAAAATATTCGTAACTGCCTGATGATCAAACGATTCGACATTTTCTTCCCCAATTAGAGTGCACTACTTCTCTACGCACTTTCAGATGCCAATCATTTTTGACCGTACATCAATTATTCATTTTCTCCCTCAGTAAAACAGCCACCAAACATTGGGCGCAGTTGAATTAGTCATGCGAATTCTTAAATGTTGAATGTATGCGTGTATCAATTGCTTTCTTGTCTTTTCTTCGATGAGCGCTACTTTTAGTAAGTTCCGCTTCAATGGAGACACCGGATGCTAGTCGGAAGTTGCTAGAATACTGAACAAGTAATGTGCTGCTGTGCGTGCGCAAGTCAGGCGCATTCAGCAAAACTGAGGAGCATACAAATAATTTAGACCAATGTTTAACACAAACTAGCCTGTGATCTTTTTCACCCTAATAAATAATGAATATATACTTGAGGTCTTTAGAGAATAATACAAAAAAGTAGGTTTAGCAGTAACATTAAAAAGCCAACGAAATGTGTTATAGGCAAACCTAACGTCATGTTTAACTTAGCAGAAGAATGTGATGTAGCACACAAAAATTTGCTCCGAAACCCAAAGTCCTCAAGACTCTGAAGTTAACTAATAAAAATGGAAGATCGGTTTGATAGGACGATAGATCGGATTCCGTGTTCTCATTAGGTACGACATAAAAAAGACGCAAAACCACAGAAAACAATTAATTAATAAAAAAAATCATAAAGACCAAGTACTCGACTGAAATTTTTGAACGACCCACCGTTAAACCCAACCACATCTGTTTCGGATACCTCTTCATCATTCAGCACAAACGGGGTTCTCCCCAGATTGTAGTTGCATACCCAAGAATCACTCAAAAATTTAGTATGCGGAAGAAATAATCAAAAAGGACTAAACTGGAAAGTTCACACTCATGTGTGATACAGTGTATTGTCAGCTAGCAAGTGCCGGATGATTAGATGTCAGTAAAAACAGCTGTGGAGTGTTGAAAGAACGTACCGGCTTTGAAAAGATTTATTAGGAAGATTGATATTTTACACTCAGTTTAGAGCAGTGAAAATCCATTGAAGATCCCGTAAAGTCCTCCAATTTGTGAACGCTCAAAATCGTACTACCCAGCACACATTTACTCGTAACTCTCAATAGTTGAATTTAATTTTGTTTTGGTCATTTAGTTCGGCTGCAGGAAGCGAATAAAGTCACCAGACAAGTTTTGTGATACACGAGGCGCAAACTGGTCAGCGGTTTATTGAAGACACCCTAAATACGCACATCAGTGCGAACGTTAACAACGGTCTCACTAAAACTGGTACATCGAGGCAGCTTGTTTATTGTAAAACCACATAGGTTAGATAACTACCCCAAGGTCCTAGCGCTGTGCCTAGAATTTGTAAACAAAGACTTAGTGAACCGTTATTTGAATTGGCCGAACTCATCCGAGGTATAAGTTAACACACTGAAAAGGTTATAATTATCCGCACCAAGCAGAAATGAGAAACGTTTCTGACGTTTCAATCACCTAAGACTGCTCTTTCACAGGACTAAGCGACCGGAATTGTTTACCGTGTGGTACAGTCTACCTTTAAATTCACACACATTACTACTTAATTATGACTTTGCTTCTGGCCAAGGAACTAACTGCGATCAGGTTCATTCAACCACTTGGCTCCATACCCTATTGGTGGGTTAAGTTTTGGTGCCATTAATAAGGAAATTAACAGAACAGACTAGTACGTGCTTTAGCGGGTTTTCGGGCACGATCTAAAGTAGTTGATTTAATAGATGACTCGGTAAACTGACCAGACGGTTAACCAAAGGCAAGAAACCATGACCATCGTTTGCTGAAACATCGCATGAGAAAAGGTTAGAAGATTCACTCAAACAGCTTTTTCGCTGAGCCATCATGTCAGAACACACCCGGCCTGCTGGTACTTGGTTAAGCTCGATTTATCCAAAAACGTAAACAGGTGCTTTACGCGCAAATGACAATGAATTAGACCATTGTTCCATCATGACCTTCAAACTTCTGTTCTAGCATTTCCATTCCTTTTATTAATTCGTTGTGGCTGCCGATGCACATAATCAGGTCGATAATTCATTTGACGGTAGACAGGCTAAAATCGAAATATTAACATCCTGCAACACATGTTTTCCAACTGTAACACTGAATTAAATGCAGGGTGCCCATATGTTTAAAGCGACTGCTCATAATTCGAGTAGTATGCTTATTGTAAGTAAACAGGAGCTGATCATCTTCATCAGGAATAAGTGAAACAACGTCTTGCAATTGGGAAACTGAACACCAGTATGCTTGTACTGCAGTTTAAAATTTGACACGATCTCAGACACAGACACAGTCATAAATGATTTCACGTGTACCGATTATTGTTTGACCGCCTTAGCTTTAGCATTTCTAGCTATGATAAACCTGTACATCTGGTACAGCAAACGAAAAGAAATACAGTATAACAAAAATAACTTAAAACTGGCGAAAGTAAACGGGCTTTGTTGTCACAGTGACAGTCGGATAGAAGAAGACCTGTGATCTGAAATTACAAGATAAAGTTTTGAGATGTTATTGCACATTGTTATTTAATTCACTGCCTTAAATGAAAATAGCTGTCCTGAATACCTTGTCAGCTGACTTACCTTACAAAGGGGTTTCAAAAATATTCTCCCCTTGTGATTTTGCTGCAAACGCTTATCAAGTCTCTCTACCATCATCGGAGCCATATTTTAAAACAATCCTAATTTGTAATGTAAACGCATTTTCTTAGCACTAAAAGCAAAGTAAGTGAACTCACTTATTTTTAACTTTCGCCAGGTAGTTTTTGTGTTTTGGAAAAGTTGTATGGCCGTTAGTTATGAAATTCTTCTCCGTGGCGTTAAGCTGTTAATATAAACCATCTATGGGATATAATACAAAATTTTGTTTTGCAATATACGTCTCTTCTGAGTTGTAAGATTATCCTGTACAATATTTGAAAATTAATGCAGTTGTAAGAATATGTCTGTTCTTTCTTCCTGAGCAACCTGTTGATCATTGTACAGTGAGCCTATACTGTGCACATTTTGAACATTTAGAGATCAGACAACTCCTCAGTAATCCCTACGTTGAGTAACATGCTTATATAACGCAGTATACGATGGCGCAAAAGAAACTCGAAACTTGACAGTGAATTTTATATTTGGCGATCAATAGTGCACATGAATATTCAGACAGTTTACAAGTTCAAATCTATCAGTATGTAGAAGCTAATAAACCGCACAATAACCCATAGGTTTTTATATATAACGTTATATAAAATATCATCTGTGTACAGCTTTTACCGTTGCAAAGGAGTCATTTGTGACTGTACCGCAATTGTTCAGTAATATCAGGTCATCGGACTGGGAGCAATTTACAATCACAGAATTCGGTTTTAATGTGTTAGAACTGGAAAACATGGATCGATTTCCTCGCGTAAAGTAAGTCTGCGGAATGACCGCATTTGTATCTTCCATTCGAACGTCACTCGGACTGTGTTTACAAAAATGTAAGCCAGATAAGTGATAATCATCCCCTTCCGGTTTTTTTGTAAATGTGGAATGTATTCGAGCACCATATTTCATTTCCGGGCTTTTAGGGGCATGTGGCTGTTCTATGCTACCGTTATTATTATGATCAGTAGACTGTAACGAGGTAGCAGAATGGCATTCGGTATGTTTCGAGTTCAGTACAGGTTTCAAGTTATCACAATAGCAATAGTTTTCAGAAGCTGAAATAGCTTTTCGATTCACAGCTGTGTTCATTGAACTGTATCCATTATCATTCTGTAAACTGCCAATACAGTTCCGAACGGTCTTCAATGGAGCATGTGAGCATTTCGTCAGTCTGTTAGTCTGCAGATAGCTGACGTCGGATGGCTCAGAAGCAAAGACGGATTGTGCCATCTGCGAACTGTTCGCTGTGTTCAACATGTACTGATCCGCGATTGGAACTATACAGACAGGCGGTGAATTCTTATCCAAACCTTCAAGATTCTGATGATAAATACTACTCGCCAGTGTAGACCAATTCACTTTCGACAGAATTTCATGACAACAGGTGCTAGTTGGCGAAACCGCTGACTGGTGTATCATTTCGGGTTTTGTTTTTACTTTTAAAAACCTGTACCGGCGGTACATCCCCAGAAAGATCAGACATACAAGAGTGAGAAGTGATAATAAGACTGCTGAAATCCAAATTATGTGCGCAATGTTCAAACAAAGAACATAGTGACATTTCAGTAAGTCTGAATTTGCCAGTGGTGAGGATAAAGTTGCAAATCCAAGATCAGCAAACTCGCTGCGAACGTAGGTATTGGCTGGAACTGTCGGTCTATCAGGGGAGGCTAAGAGAGAAGTGAGTGGAAAAAGTATTCGGTGAAGCATTATGCGTTACGGTTTTCAGCAAATAACAAAATTGTCGTTGGTTTACGGGAATGTTTCCACACAACCAACTTTTACTAGCGATGAAGTGGCAAAAATCTAAGAATGATCGGGCGATGTGCACTTACTCAACTGCATTACTTAATGTATTGAAACTGTTTAGGAATTCACCGGTTTTCACAGTAATTAACGTGAAGGACACATTGGTAGTCTATGCTTTGTTTGATACGTCCGTACGACCTGGCATGGGTGTCGCACATTTTTAACTACCGTACTCTGTTCATTCTTGAACCCTGTTTCAGCGTTTTGGTTACGTTAATGCAGGTCAACAAAGTTGACTGTTAATTGTGTGTGTTTGCTCTTGAAAAAGTGGTCAAACCAGAACAACCTGGAAGCGTAAAATGCACCTAAATTTTGCTTCGGGTCACCAGCTTTCCTAAGCAGAAATTAATGGGATCTTGTAATTGCCACCAGAGCCCTCAGTTTTCAAAACTAACGCAATTCTTGGAGATGAAACTATGCATTTCAAATGAGTGTATTCTGGCACATTTGTTATTGTTAACATGTAATGTGTGCTGAAATAAAAATGTTTTTGATAAGAATTTACTCAACTTCATCATCACATTCAGGGAAGTGTTGAACTGTCTGGCGGTATTTCCAATTCTACGCGATATGTTCGAATCTGCACGAGATATACTCGGAAGGTTAGATACAATAAAAAGATGATCACTTGTAACCGCTGGATACTTTCTGCCGGAAAAGCACAGAAATCGAGTTTGGTCCGCGCTGAAGCTAGCTGGTATTGTACATCTTTATCAAGATGGGGATGTAAACATTGGTCACATCCTCGTGTGGCAACACTGTCAACGACTATGTCGTTGGTGTTCCACCACAGGTTTTATATAGTGGAGCAAATTCGTTCGTGAATGATGTTCAGGAAGTAGGTGCTACCATGCGTTTTGTAAGACCTTCCATTTACACCAGTTAGAACCACGACAAATTCTCCCAATCTTCCTGGAAACCTTGATTTACCCACATAACATCTTTCATCTGATCAGCTAATTTGTGTCCACCTGTCACTCTTCCTAACCTGGCGGTCACGTGCATGATACTGCTTTGGAGAGATAGAGTAAGATGTGAGTACAACGTAGTAAAACAGAACAGCTGGTTGCTGTCTATATAATCAGTTAACTTTTCATTGCTATTTTTACTGCTCCACAACATAATCTTTCGGTTAACCATAGGATGTTAGAAAACTGTGTTTTTGGACAGACTCAGATGTTTATGTTGTCATCTAGTATTGCTTACAGTGAAGTTGTCTCAAACCGAATTGACGTTTGTCAATGTCTGGGAAGCCGCGCACCTGTTTCGCACAACTCCGCGCATCGTGCCATATCTCGTCAACCAGTGAACATCAAATGGAACAAGATGTTATTCAAACAATCTACCTGGTATAAATGCCCAATAGGCAAACTATTCTGGCTAAAGCTTGGTTGTTTATTACGATGTAAGAAGCTTTAATTTCATAACAATTTCCTTTATTATTTCATGACAAAGAGACACTATCGCTGACTTGTCATGGTTTGTAAACTGTGACTACTATTAAACTAAAAGTGTTCCCGCTAAGTTTTGTTGAAAATCGCAGTCAAAGGTGAGAGAAGAAATGTACGCCTTTTACATTGTGAATTCCGACAGTCAGTTACGTAAAGTTTGACAATTGCATGTTACCCAATCCCAAAGAATATCAAAATCCCTTCTCAGGTAGTGAATCAAAATAAGATATTCAGAATCCCCGAATCTCAAGCAATGCATAATTTTTGGGCCGAAAACGAAAAACAGACTGAATAAAACATGTGAATTGAAGGGAACGAGATAGACTAAAAGCGCAGCCATTTTTTTAAATATGCTTAGGTTTACTGTACAAATATCTAGACGGATTCTCAGTATCAAGTGTGAAAACCGTTCTACGCTTTTGACATTTAAAGGCTAAACCAGAGAAGTCGGTTATTGAAAGTGTCATCTTTCCAACTAAAGGATGTGTCAAACGTCACTGTTAATCAGGCATTGACCGTTGAGTCCGGCTAACCACAATGAATGATTTGAGAACTATCAACTAAACTAAGTCGGATAAGAATTACCACACTCAAATAAGTAATCACATTAAAAGGCAAACCATAATGTTAGTATCAATTACTTCAAGTTTGCACAGTGATCTAAATCCTAGGGTTCTTGTGTACTGTTTTCGAGTAAATATGCGTGCAGCGTGGTCCTCGCTGAATCTTTTTAGAAACTGCAAATTTTTTCACAAATTGTTTGTAAACCTCGCTCTCAAGAAGCTTTTTCTCTGAAAAACATTCAGTTTCTACAGGCATGTTCTTAATCCGCTCGTCTGTATATAAAACCAGGCAGTGAAAACCGTGCGTATCCACCCAGTAAAATTTGATGATTTACTTGGAGACATTTGGGAGAGATCGATTTCCACCATGGAAACATGCTTTCTGTGTCTTCTTTAAATTTCTTCTTCCCTCCGGTGACAATTCACGCAGTTGATTTTTATCGCGATTGTTGTGAATTATTTGTTGTAAACTGTCTCATAATGCCATTCCTCCAGCTTGTTAATAGTCGTTTTTTAAAAAGCCAATGAAAATTTATCCCAAACAATAAATCCGGACTGACTGTGTTTTAGACAGTTTTTAACTGTGGAAAATTTTTGTAAAATGGTGGGTCCTTTGAGCCTCCAATACATCCCTGTCTTAAAGTCTTCAAATTGTTCTCAAAAGTACGCACTCAAATGCTTACAAACTAACGACCAGCTTGTCTGATAGTGAGGCGTTTGCACCCCAAAGAACAAGCACTGGTGAAACTCTTCTACCACAGCGCAAACAACGGTTATTCTGTCAAGTTTCAAAAATGAGGCATGTCAACATACAGGAGCGAGGACCTTATCTCTTACTTTATGCCGATAATATATGAACCTCAACATGACATGAGAGGTATTATGAGATCTCAAAAATTCTCATACTTTCATCAGTCGCTTATGTTAAAACAATCTGCTCTGAGTGGTTGGTGCATATCGGGAAAGCAGCAGTGGATTTTGTATGTTATATCGTACACAAAAATTTATATATTATAGGCTGTTAGTTACACGCAGGTTGTATGTTTCTTCAACGTCTACTGATCACGAGCAATCAGTGATTGCTGGTCAACATTGCCCCATGAAACATCTGTCAACTCCAGTTTCGATCATTTTAGAGCGTACCGAACAAATATTTGAGGCTCGTCTGGTGACCACTTCTAAAACCATGTTCGGCAAACAAAACTGATGGAATTTCATTCGGGTGCTCAAGAATTAACTCTCTCTCGCCTCATTTTACCATTTACCTCATCCGGACTATCCTACAGAAATGTTTTCGTGGATAAACTTCCAAAGCTTACCTAGTCAACGAAAGTCGTCACGATCTGCAAAAGGTATCCAACAAAAACTTTCCACTCAGAGGATATCCAGGCTAATTTCAAACGTTTAGTAAATGCGACAATCGCAGATTTTCTTTTAAAAATGGCGCGAGTCATAATCCATAATAAAAAGGGCTAGCCTTGCTATCCACTTACACTTGTTAATTTCCGCCATGAGCTGTTAAACAGTTTGCATAATAAACTGACGTTTACTCTTGAATTCGAACAAAATGGGAGGATATCATTTCTTGACGTTCTTTTGGAAAGGCGCGAGGATGGGTCACTTTCCATGGGTGTCTACCACAAATCCACGTGAACAGGGCAATATCTGCACTTTAAGAGTTTCACACCTATTGCTCAAAAACGTGGCCTCGTTAGGACTTTGTTTCACAGAGTTCGACGTATTGCGATGGATGATGAGCTAGAAAGTGAACTGACGTTACTGCACGAGACTCTTATAGAAAATGGTTATCCCCAAAGGTTTATTGAGAAGTACTCCACTCCACAAACAACGCGGGTTACACCCATTACTGTTCCTCGCAAGCCTGTCTATCTAAATCTTCCTTTTAAAGGTGATAATGTCTCAGCCCTGATCAAACGCCGTTTAGATGCAGCACTCAAGCGCACATACAACGCAGCCCGACTGGTCTACGTGGATGAAACCACCCGTGTTCCAACTACACCTAGAAAAGACGTGGTGCCCCTTTTCGCCCAATCCAATATTGTATACACGTTTGATTGTGTCTGTGGAAGCAGATACGTCGGCAGAACCAGGAGGCACCTCGGCACACGTATCAACGAACACATACCTAAATGGCTTTTGAATTCGGGGGTCGGTTGCGCCGTCAGTGCCATTACAAAACACCTTCTACAGACCGGCCACTCAGTGGACCCTAGAACGGCTTTCAGAGTGTTCTTTAGACCCAAGCTAAAGCAGGCTCTCAATATTGCGGGAGCCGTTGCAACACATCGACTGAATCCCACTTTATGCGCTCAGAAACAGTTGGTGACTAACCTTCCACTTTGTTGGTAATAATGCAACTGGTACTTTGTACAGTATTTCAGCTCTTGTTTTTGTTTTTCTTTTCTGTAGATTTTTTCTAACCATATCTGACATTTACCACTCAATATGTATGTATCTTTTACCACCCATTTATTGCATCAAAACTATCAATCAGTTGCATTTTACTGCTTCCGCTTTGGTCACCTGACTGACTGTTTCAAATATTGCTAGGTTGATTTCGCCTAGCTGCTTGCCCCTTAACTATATAAGGTGTATGTTGATTTCGCAAAAGTAACCGATGAGATTCGAACGAAATGCCATTGCGCAAGACATCTTACATGCTACTATTGGCTTCTTCCAAATTTATCGATGGGAACCATTGTTTCAAACGTTTTCCTAAACTCTTCAGCGTGGATTCGTATATGCATTAGAACTCTCTTGTTGCTGTAGTTTGTGCAGTTTCTGTGAGTCCAATGATTAACTCTGAGCGACTTCTCCCACGATCAACGCTTTCGATGTCATGATTAGGACAGTTGAGACCTCATTAATTGAATGACTGCATTTCTTATGATTACCAGGTAAAATTTAAAAGAACTACTATTTACTGGGAGCTTCAGTTCCTAATATGTGAGTTGACAGTCTGGTTGTCAACATGCGATAAGCTTAAAGAGAGACTAACTCAATCGTCGAGTGTAGGTCTGAGACTTCCAGTACCAAAGGCTACTTAGTTCAATCGAGTTATTGGGCCTGTCGTTGGCTATCGTTCGGCAGTTAGTCCATGAGGATATTTCCACGTCCCTAGGCTGTGATTAAGTATTCCTTGAAAGGTTGTTCGGAATGATGAAGGCGGCGTTTAATTAATCGAGTTTCATAGATTCACTTAAGATTTTAGGGGTTAAACTAGAAAATACAACGAGGAGTTTTCGTTTTTGTACGATGTAATTAAGTTGCGCAAATGTCAACTCCCTTTGCCCATCATACAAGTGGACTGCCCGAAAAAAATAACTTTTGGTATATCGGGATCATTGTGAAAGTGAGAATACACAGGAAAAGTATACGTTTAACAAAACATAGTAATGTTATACATAGACGTTTTGAGTAAGAACTGAGCCATCGATTTTATGTGGATCGTGGAGAAAGTTAGCCGTAAGCTTCTTATAGTCAAGGTTTTCTGGATATAACATAGAATGTTTAAAAAACATTTTGAACTATTTGGAAGCTAGCACGTACTTGATAAGATTGACCCCTTTTGTACTTCAATATGTGCCCATCTTTCCATAAATCCTAATCGAGCCGGAATGGAGTCATTCAGTTCCAGTAAATGTTTGGGGACACTTGAAAAATGCGAAGACCAAAATTCTTGGTATGTCGTAGTTTTGTGTACATTTTCATTAAGCGTTCGGGCGTTTAGTTCGCGCTTTTCCGATTCGAGTTGCTCACAAGAAGGCTTTTGAAAAAGTTAAATTAGGCAGACAGTGAGAGCAAATATTAGTTGACAGGTTTTCAACAACGTTTTTGGTGCTTTTTACAATTTTCGTGTTTACTGATTTCTACCGATTTTTCTATTGTAACAATTGATCAAACGAAGGTCTAGTAAGGTTCAGTCATGATGAATAGCAAATCTGAGACCGACAAAAACAAAACATTCTGTGGTAAAATGATGGGGAACACTGAATATTGCGAGCACTTCATGTGATATATGTTTTCAGTTGCCGCAACACATGAGATCCGATGGCACTATTTCACTGCAGGAACCAGGATTACTTATCTGTGGATATTAAAGCATCCTGCTATGTTAACTTGAGAGTTGAGTTGAGTTGTGTGCACATCACCAATTGCTTATGAACAACGAAACCAAAATACAAGACGGACAAAGTTCATAGAACGGTATCGATGCGAAACTGATATGGTTTCAAAGATTGACACGAACAAACAGAGAAATGTGTGCTGTTTTGCTGGTACGAATATCACTGACCTGTAGACAATCGGTAACGTCTGAACATAACCGGAATGTGCACTTGAAGAACAGTGATGCTAAGTAGCCTAAACGAAATGCGGCGAACAAATTGCTTTGAATATGGTCACTTGGGAAGAGACCGTTCGTGAAGTGCGTGAAAACCCGCGGGTTCTTCACACTGCATCTGCAAAAAGTTAACAAGATAGAGGCCAAAAATATACCACACATTCAGTGAAAACAGCCAAATAATAATTGCAAACTTTGATCTGTCTAAAGTAGGTTGTCTACTGAACTATTGGACGTTAGGTTAAAACTGCAGACTTGACCGAGCCCCAACTAGTTGTGTAAAAGACTTGCGCTTGTATTCCTCTATAAGCTATAGTTGTCCTGATGTGGATCTAAACCAATGTTCACGGTTACCACCAGATGAATGCCACTGATAATCACGGAATTAGTTAAATATATACAGGGGTAGAGACTCATAACCTATTAAGGAACAGCCTCAGTTATCACATTAAAAAACTATTGAATCGAGCTACAAAATTCCACTAATAAACGAGCCTTGCTGTTCTATATTTACGATTACTGGTTAATGGAGGAAAACTGTGGTACGCTCACAAAGATTTCAATTACTTTGAAGATTCAGTGAGTTACGTTTATCTGCAGATCACAACGGAAAACTACGTTCATTATTATTTTCAAGCGGGATGCGCAGTAAACCTTCGTCAGATGTTTGGTCAATGCAGCGTATGTAACGTTGCAACCATTTGGCAATTGTTCACCTATTAGTTTGCGCACGTCGACTGAAAATCTGAGGTTGACGTCAGGGATAGCGCACATCGAAAAACAATAGGAAATCGTCCGTAAGACAAAAGTTGTAACGATCTTCTATGTTTCGCTTTGTAGCTAGCCCTTATCAATTATAATAAATCACCAGATTCACAAGTGTATATCTTTTAGCAGATGAATCTTCTAACGAAGCAGTCAAGACGAATCTCACAATGTCGAACGATCGCCCCATGTTCGCGTGAATTTATCTGTAATATTTCATTATTCTAATGAAATAGCAGACGTGCAGATGAGCGCCCGTATGCTATCTGAACTGTAATATGGTTTGTTTCAACTTCTCGACCGTACTGTATCACCAGGTCTTCTGAATCCCTTTACGTCTTGTCGCCCATATATTTCGTAACCTATTGCTGTCAAGTTCTGACTCGTTTATCAAATATGCAGTGTTGCCCCGTTCATTCTTATTTCTGATTTTGAGCCAAACAACTGAGCGCATACTTTAAAAAAGTTCCACAAAACAAGTGGTGATTTCCGCTGCTGGATATGTGGCCTACAAGAAAAACGGCAAGTTCAGTGGAAGAAATGATACATATCTTGCGGCAGCAAAAAGCGTAATTTGGTGCGACTCAACTGAAACCGAGTGGAATTTTGATGCCCACTATATCCATTGTATTAGGAATTCCAAAATTAAGACCGGCTTCCACGGCTGACACCATAAAAAACAGTGTCGTTGAATTTGTTTGTGGTACCGACTTCGAAATGACTTTTGAATTCTGGTTCAGATGACACGAAGACGTCTTCCGAGTGAAGTTGATTGCGGAAAAGATGTGACCATTTCTTTAGAAAGAATATTTCAGGTATGCTTAATTCATCTAATCAGAGATAGCTCGTGAGCTCACCTTTGATAAAACACTGGAGACGCTTGTTCAACACCAAGTACCAAGGCATCAAGCTCGTGGAAAGTGACCACACTGACCTTGTCACTTACACAGATGTGAAAGTTCACACTGCGGGCAGTGATGGAGGATCAGTTGAAGTGCTGATGTTTGTTTGCGTTCTACAACCGGTCTAAGGTGCTATTACTTTGACCGAAGTTCCAACAAAGTTGAACAAGATTCTAACATGAGGTTGCTGGCTGTGACAGTTGAGTGTCAACGCTCGATTGGTTTGAAACATGACACGGCCGTGATCGAACAGTTCGGTTTACTTGCAGTCCATTCAGTTTCTCAGTGTCTGTGCAACCGAGGAACCAAGAAGCATGGTGCAAGTTCCTTATAAAAATCCCTGACATCATGCTGACACATATGTTGAGTGTCGTTTTCTGCGGCTCTGTCCATTAAAATATCACGAGTGTAAAATTCCGGGAGCAAACAAACACGATGCCGTTCTACCAAATTTTGCCGTCACTTTCAAAGGGCTATCGAGAGAATTTTTAGGAACAAGGGATAAAGCTGAAATCCGCTCTGGCCACCTTTAGATCTAGCGCGCCGCAAGCACTTGTCGGTGAAAATTGGCCGCAGCCCGGTACGCCTACAGCCTGACACTGCTTTTGATATCACACTGACTTCGTGATAAACGTGGAAGTACATTGGCCATCAAGCGTATAATGAAACAGAACACCCGGTTCAGAAAGCATCTGAAAGAAAACTGGCAACTACTGGTAAAGTAAACTGTGATATTTAGAGTGATGATGTCCGGCATATGAAACGGTCCATCTTACCGATCAATTGAAATTGAATACTCTGGGTCCGGACTAGACTGTACGCCAGAAATTTTTGGGTGTACCACTCAGCCAGTTGTAGGGAAAATATAGGGTACTAGCTTCGCTAACAGGTAAGAAAACGGATTACATTCGCTAGAACCTGACAGAGAGTTTGCGAACCAAATTCGGCGAAGTTTTCCAGGAAGAGCTTGGTTAGTGTTCTGAGGCAAATGCAGTATTGAGCCTACGTCCAGTTGTCGAAACTATTTGCAGATCAAACCCACTTGCGCCATACAGTGTTTCACCAATTGTGGTCAAGCGAATAAACAGACAAAACGTTCCGGGTCAACTAGCCAGTCGGTTTCTTTGCTTGAGCAGCCCTCGTTGTTGTTAAGAAGGCAAACGGCTGCATATAATCGGTGTGAACGTCTTAACGGGCTCAAGTATCGCACCACAATAACGTTACTACCCTCTTCCAGTTCGTGGGGACTAGTTCGCAAAACTTACTAAAGCCAGATGAATTACTAAAGCCTATCTAGCCAAAGCTGATCTGTATATTGAATTTCGAAGAATTGCTGAAGATAGACAGTCATCATGGTTTCTTCCAGCATCGACTCCATTTTCGGTGTGAGGTCATCACTTGCATTCTAGCAAATCATGGACACGATGCTGACTGAAATCTCGGGGGTGGCAGCATATATCAACATTATTGTGGTCAATATCAATCACAATGATTTGTACGAGAAAGTTGACCGTGTCCATTGCCGAACTCCTAGAATTTGGGTTTTATATTCTTGCAAAAGATGTCATCAGTTCATGCACTTCATCAGGTACCTTGGACTTGCGATCGAACAGCATGGCCTCCGCTTTCATCTAACCAATGTCGACCTGATCGATCAAACGACATCCAACTGATGCACCAGCTTGGCGTTCATCGATATAGCTGATGAAACAATACATTATCTTCTTACTGGTGGTGCACCGTAGCCGACCACCACGAAAGTAACTCTTGAGAAGAATGTAGTGCGGAACTGGTTTATTGAACGCTCAAATGTCCTTGGGCGTGTTAAGACTGTACTCGCCTTAGACCTGTTTCTGACATATTTGTGTCGGTCTTGGGAGCTTTAAGTTAAAGTACCGAAATTATCTCCTTGTATAGGAACTACGACATTCGATTTGTTGCTCCAGAGCTAAGCACTACATTAACAGGCGTTAAATCTCAGCCAGAGATAAAAGATAATTCTTAACAACTTCCTCAGTGGCGCTCGCTTCTATAGATAATACAACTGAGTTTTAGATTTCAGCCGGTAATAATTAACATGGCTGAATCTCACCATACTGTCTTAACAGTGAACAACGTTGGGTGCGATATATAGTGAAATGTCGTTCACGATTTCGTGAACATTACAAAACGCCAACCTAACCGTACAGTTAAATAATGAAGGAACGAATTATTACGTAAGAAAATGCTAGCAGACTTTCCTTGGGAAGTAAAATTTGTGGATGTGGAACGAAAGAAAGCAAATATCATTAGTTCACTTACCCTTTGTAGACAAACAAAGTCAACTCCTCCGGATTCTTCGAACTTAGACTAATCGACCGGTTGCTATAATAACAATGTTCCACGCTGATTACTTTGTAAAATCCTGTATTGAAACAAAATTCAGTGGGTTATTTTTTTAAAAGATATACTGAATTTTAGTTGATTCGAACGGGTAATTCCTGTCATAACAAAGTTTAATTCGAATTGATTATTTCTTCTATCAATACAATGATCTAGCAGCATATCTAGCAGCTCGTCATAAACGTTACAAAAAGAAATATAAGTATATTTCTCATGGTTGATGCTCAGTAAATTTTAATTAGTTTCACTGATATGGCAGCATCTGGAATGCGGGGCATTTTTTCTGGTCAGTAGGAAATTAGTTAACTTGAATGTGTATTAGGACTGCAGTGCGGTTGCGGTGGATGAGCGCCTTAGATGTTTGTCATTTAAAAAATTCGGAGAACAAAGCTTGAATTGTTGCTATCCATCAGTTTTATGAGATTTTTGTCACAAAGACTGAGAAGTATAATTATAACGTTAACAAATCTACTGTAATCGTAATAATCTGTTATTAAATTTTAATTATAAACATCGGTTTTTCTGTGCGATTTTATGAAAATTGATGCATTTGACTTTGATTGGCCAGTTAGAATGTCTCGTGGCATGCAGATCAAAAGCGAATTTTGAAGCAAAGAAGCATAAGCATTTATGGAAGCTCATCATTACCGAACCGTAAGTTAGACAAGTTTCAGTGTATTTGAGCTTCAGCCCTCTGAATTATAAATTTACTTGCATGTGAATTTGAACGAATTAAAATGCAATCTGAGTGATCTGTAAAAATTGGCGTCTATTTTCTTCGTCAAACCACTCATATCGAAACGTTTTAAAAACTATCGATTGTGATAGTTCTCATCAATCTCTGAGTCCAGTTGTTTTAACGCATTTTCAATTCACCGTTTTTCGAGAACCTTGCGCAGCTCTGCATTTTTTAATCGCTTAATTAAGCAGTCACTTGCTTCACAACTGAGACTATGTAATAACTAATTTTTCCATTTCCCTTGGTATCCAGAAAAGTCCATTTGTACCTGCTGTTTCAGCCTTTTCAGAATTGTTCTACACGTCAGACTGCCTTAGGTGATGTTCAACCTAAATCTGTTGCGAGACTTTTTAGCAATTCCCAGGTTTCATTCGAAGTCGAAAATCAGATGCAGACAAAGTACGATCCAAGTTGAAAAGTTGGTAATCAACGTTTTGATAATGCTGCACTGAGGGTGGAAAAACCCGAATGAAGGATATTGACCTAAAGGTTTCTGGAAAAGATGAGGGTCACAGTTGTGTTTATTTAGAACAAAGAATTTTTTATGGATTCCAGATATCAAAACCTCGCTTTGTACGACGGAAACCAGCAGCTACTGTCATTCCACTTGTTATTTAACAAATGAGGTAGGTGAACGCTCAAACTTTCCGCGTTCTAATTTTGAGTTTGATTAGTCTCTTGATATGTCCGAGAAGAATAAAATATCTGTGGTTATGTATGAACGTTGTACACTTCGGGCGTTAAATCTATGCACAGAACAAACCAAAAGTTGGGCGTAGAAAATATGTTTCCCATTACATATTGAGATTTGAGGCACGCAATGTTAGCTGATGTCAAAACCACTCAGAATTGTAGAATGATCATCTCATTTCAAGTACTACACGCTTCTTGGTGTGCGGATATTCATTTAAGGGATGTGACTACCTAAACATTTATAGTGTCTTGTAAAGCTTTTTTTCAGCCCACTGCACAAAGTGGCTTTTGAAATTATTTCAGCACAGTATCTCAAGCAGTGCAGTGCCTGCGATATTTAGCTATTGCTTTTTCTGAATTTCACTGCTGTATGACTCCTGTTACTTTTTACCTTCGACTAAAGCAAAATATTGATTATGTGGGGAAAATGTCATGGCGCATTTGACAGGGAGATTATAGAACAAATGACACATTGTCCTCATTTAAGATAAAGTAAAAATATTATTTTTAAAAGCGGTACACTACATCATGCACACCCGAGTAAATATACCAGAGTTGTCCAGCGGTAATTGTGAATGCGCAGTAACGTATAGAACTTCACTAAAAGTTTGATATCATCTGCATAATCACAGGTTAGCAGCAAACCAATATGTATGCTAACGATGGACTAATAAGGTGCGAGCAATAACTATCTTTCCGTGGGGAAAAGTACACACATGTTTCTTATCAAAAAGTTTTACCTGTGTCATCTACAAGTAAAGCATCCAGCCGAATCCTTGCATCTTCAGCAGTGGTATAAATTTCTTTGTTCACCTCGTTAATTACACGAAGATCCACTAGTTTTCGCCCAGTCGAAAGTCTTTTTAACGGAAGATGGTCTTGCCCCACACTGATTTCCAACCTACAGATGATTAATAAAAAGGCAACAATAAGAGATTTATAAGCTTTGTTCTATTGAGCGAAGCTGTTCAATATTACCAAGCAAAATGTCCAAAGTAACCTCTGGAATACCGTTGATGAACAGTCCATTGTGATCAATTCTACAATACTCAGAACTGGTTGCCACCACTTCGCCTTGTTAGAAGTGCATAAGCGTCTTCAGCGAAAACATATTTCAGGTTTTGGTGAGTCAAAAAGGGGAAATATCGTTTAGCGCTGAAAAAACAAACACAGATGTTGTGGTGAACTTACAAAGGCAGTATGGAGTGAAAGTTTGGTCATTTAATGACAGTAGATATTTCAGTGTACACACAGAACGAACTTGCCAAATACTATCTAATTCGATTACTGCTGAACAGTAGAGGATTTTGGTTCTACATAAATTGAACCTAACTCAAACGTGACCTCAGATTTGGCATCCCCACAGACATTTCTGTCAGCCGATTTCAAACAGGGACATTTCACTAGATTTCATTCTTTGTTAGAGCTCGCCAGTAACGCCTACCATCGCGGTAAGCACGACTGAAGCATAATGTGTCAACACTGAGCCACATGTTTTTGTGATTAATACTCGAAATACTCAGCAATACTCATGAAAGCGTGCTCAGGGTTCTAGTTTCGGCTGCGGCAAAGATATAGTCCATCTAGTTTATTTGGCTCACTATCTAAGTTACTTTAGCTAACTCACAGTTTAACGTTTGGAGGCGATATATCGGTAATCAGTGTGTCATCCGGCATCGTGAGGATATTGATAACGCAAGTAAGAAGATTCGCGTAATTCGGAACTCAGTCAGATAGTTAGGCCCCATTAGGTCAATACTGAATGGTACATATATGACGTCTGAAAAAGGACCGAATGTCAATCTGAACACTCTGTCAAACATCTTACCACACACTGAAGATCTTCTAACATTTAACAGCGACGAACGAGTAAGAGGAAATTTTCCTGCATCCGGCCTCTAGATGAACAAATGATTATGCAGCCGCAGTAATTTGCAATTGAGGCCTGAGTGTTTTGAAAGATATACCTAACCCTCAGATCAGCGTTAACGAACTGGACATAATGGAAACTTAGCTCCATCTGAGCACGCTCAGTGTTCAATTAGATCTCTTCAAAACTCATTTAGGGATTGTTAGATTTTCATATATGTCCCTGTTTTTCCGTGAATTACCGAAAGTTTTTTCGCATTTTTGTTGATAAATTATATAAGCAAGCTTCACGGACGTGTCCAAATCTTTGACGCCGGCTAGCAACATATCACTGATCTCTGCATTCAGTTTTTATTTATATATATGATCGCTGATTCACAAATTGTCTACCGACTTTACGTCCCTTATTAGCATGAATCGCGAAAAGCATTAGCTCGTGATCCCTAACACTGTTGTACGAACATCTATGTGGCAGTTATTTAAAAGAAACGCAAATATTTTGTTTGTTGGAAAAACACTTGCCTTGAATCATGTGACGATACCTGTTCAAACCTGGATGCGACACATTTCAGCGGAATTTGTATATCTCTGTTTGGCGTGTGAAGGGAACGATTCACAGACACTTCTAAAAGCGCCTCGTACTGAACGGCTGCCCTCTGTGGGTAAATAACAAACATAAGCGGGGGTGCCTCACGCACATTCCTCTCCATAATTAACATAAAATTAAAACGAACATTATATGTAGGTGTAACAGCACACCATCTTACATATCCAGAACGCCCGTAAAATACCATAAACGTTAGTAAGCAACACAAAGGATAGTTGAACACTTTGATTATGCAAATCAACCAATAATTTTGCTTATGGTCAAAACGTTCTGTTCCGTAATTTGAAAGGCTGTACTGTGCACTACCTACAGCAAAGAAAACGTTTGTCATGGAAGCTTATGTTGAAACTACTGAAGAAATATAGAAACCTGTCCAGAATATGTTGGCCTTCTGTTCACTTTTTCCAACCAGTAGCTGGAACTACAAATTTGTGCATGTGTAAGAAGTACCAGATAAAAATGGGCAGAATTTGAATTCCCGAACAGCTGCACTTTCCCAAGAAAACAGAATAATCAGTGTGAGTGTGTAACGGAACCAAATTTTTATACAAGCTGTTGGTCTAACTCAAACCAAGCCGTGTTAAGTCGAATGAAGTGAGCGAATAGGTGGGGTGAATCAGTATGTTAGTAAGGGTCAAATGTGTACAGACCAACAAAAAGGTAGCTGGCCGTCATCAGTAAATTGGAGCGAGAAACCAAAAGTTTTCAGTGATTCAACTCATTCCGATAGCACACGAATTCCTTCTTTTTCCGTTACGGACTTACCATTCAGGATTTAATTTTTCTTGATTGTCTCAGAAAATCTGATGTCCTAAGAAGTGAGCCGATTACCGAGGTGCTGAGCACAATTTTCAGTCAGTTGTTGGCCTTTTGCGAACGGTAACTAACAGCTTTCTGTAAGGGATTTATTGGAACGCTGGAAGCTGCAACCGTTAAGCTCTCATGTTCTGGATTGTTTAACCATTGTGTGATGCACATTTATGAAACAATAAACCAGATGCAGGCAATCGTGAATCGCTTTTTGTAGCTGGAATAAACAAAGCCATAGGTTATCATAGAAATGAAAATTGTTACATCGAGTGGCGTGCAAGGGTGATCGATTTTAAGTGATTACTTAGAAGTGAGAGTCGTCAAGGGGTCAGAATTGTTTCCTATTATCATCGCAACAAAGTTTGATGCAAGTATTCGGTAAAACAGCTGGGGACTTTTCAGGTAATCGATTTTAGCAGCCTTCAGCGTTGTTGCGAAACTAAATATAGCTATTTAAAAAATGCATCAGCTAAGCTAAGTATCGAACTATTTGATGCAAGCTTTGTTTTAATCATGCTTTTTACACATAAAGATTCACACTACATATCTGCAAAAGAATGTGGTGACCGAAAGACGACTTTCAGAATAATCTCTATCACTTGTATTTTTAATTTTAACTGCATTTTAAGTTATGGTTTGTATCAGTATTGACGAACATGTTGGGCTAACATCGCTGTTGCACTGAACTGAATTCAGTCATTGTCGAGGAATTACTTTTAGCTCTAGTATCAGGAAGTGAATAAAATTGACGTCATTTGTTTCAGCCATCATAGCACTAGCTCCTATAGAGGACAACCGGAAAAGGCTACTACCTTCTAAAAGAGGTAGCTGGATGAAAAGTTTCGAAATTGTCATATCACGTTCAGTTTTCCTGGCAGTAGTTTCTCTCGAAAATGGGAGATCGGTTTAAGTGGTGTGTCTTCGAGTTAATATACCTTAGAAATTTGATGTGGACATCCTATTATACTTGAAATTAAGGACATATCACAAATGAATAAATTTGACTGTTTTCACTATGTACATAATTGAACATTGTCAGAATTCTGAGTATACCAAGGCCTTTAGAAAGATAGGCGATACGACAGAAATTTATATTTGCTTGTGTAGACTGTATCCTGCATTTGATCAATTATAGTTTTCTTCAAACTATCTGTAAACACATTTCACTGATGACATTGCTTCGTGTAGTACTGTGAATTTCTATTTAATGCACGCTAGCAAATTAGAGTCGAAAGTTGATGCGGGGAAAGTTTGCACACGTAAATATTGCATCCATGCAGATTGCTGACTGATGAGCAAATTGAGTTAAATGGAAATCATCCAATGCTCAAAGACTAATGAGAAATAGACGGAGAACATTCAAGATTCGATTGAGTATAGCAATAAAACTCATGTTCCAATGTAATTTTTAGATGTCTCATTATTGAATCCACATTATAGTCATATCATATGAAATCAATTCAGAACTGCACCACACTTGGGAAAATGTTAGTAGGCAATATCGCTGTTATTGCGGATTACGAAACTGGGGTATTTGGGTAATTAGTTCTAGCTTTTGTGTTGCCTGCTTCAAAAGGATGCCAGGTAAACAGTAGCCTAGAGGAATGCGCTGTTTCACAAAGGTTCATTAAGTGCTGTCGAAGCGCGTAACAACAAAGTGCTTCGTCAAATTTGAAGGCTGTTAAGAAACACAGATGACACCGATGTTATTCAATACATGAAATTGTTTCCAAACTACTAAGGGCAACAAACCGACCCATAACGATGAAGGTTTGGAAGTCACCACTTGGTAAACACATTAGAACCACATATGCATAAAACTATCAAATTCATCCCTAATTATTTTCCACTGTTTTGTGGCTACTGATTCCGACTTAGCACACTGCTCAATAATGACGATGAAACAGGTAGGTATTACTCCTCTTTTTGAAAGCCCCGCCAATTCCTAAAACCGCAATATGATATTAGCACACACGTGGACAATCAGCTTTTTTGAGTGCAAAAATTAAGACTAATTTGTTGAAATATGCACATTTTGTAATGGCGGACATTTTGGTTTATTTGTGATAAAGTTTCGCAGTCTTATTTGTGTATCCCTCACAATCTTTGTTGTGACAGTTCGACTAATCCCTTTAATAGTGAGTTCCTATTGAACAGCTAAATGTTATTAGAGAAACCAAACAATATTAACAAACTATCCTTTGCGTACTGATGAAAAGATGTTGTTCTTCCTCTCCGTTCTGACAATCAGAGCATCTAACATCAGTTTTGGAAGAAAATTGTTCACATACTGTCCACTGTTGTGATACCAGTCAGTTGCAAATATAAGGTTGCATGGCAATTTTATCTATGTGTTGAAAAGAACAAATGATAGATTACCTGTGATTCTGGTAACTAACTCTGCGTATCAGTAAGCTTATTGCAGGATAATTTCGCTGGATTTCTTTTATTTGTACAACGTAAGCACACGAGTCTCGTTGGCAGTCTCTCCAGGAAATTAACTAACATTGGTTAGGTTGTAATTGAAACTACTGTTAGCAAACATTTGAGCAAATCGCCCTAAAAGTATAAAACTCAAGAGAGCCCAAGGTTTAGAACATTTCCTGTGTACATTATGAACTGTCTATCATCAGGATTTCTAAAGGACTTGAACCATGTTTTGTTCCCTACATAATCGGATATAGTAGACACAAAACATTCGTTTATGTGACTTACTGATAAGAGATCTGAGCAGATGAGCTGCTTTATGTAATCTTAGATCAACTTGCTAGCTTCTATGATGTGACCAAGTTAAAATACGCATGAAACTTGAGTAAATTTACCACAATGTACGTTTGTCTGGTTGATACCACATATATATATGCACTTTGATAATCCAAGCTTGAGTCTGTACGTGGATTGAAACAGTGACAACTTTGCAAGAGTACAAACCATAACTAATTTGGTCAGATGAAGCTCAATTTCATTTCCTAAAACATCGAGATGCGATAGGGTTTCTTACTGTTAAACATTTGTCAGCCTTTTGCCAAATCGAAATGTAGTATAACCAAGAAATGCATTTATATGGCTGTCCTAATCCTAGCTTAATCGGCAGGCATTTAAATCGTTGACCTACACATTGTCTGTGATGTGCTCCTTGTGAGGTTGTGATTGTGAAGTAACCAGTGCTTGTCGTAGGACTCGTTACTGGTATAAGAGCGTATCGCTAACACTGGACTATGGAAAGCCATTCATACGTGTGGTTGTAACTACCAAACTACCGTGAATAAAACCTTCCGCTCTCCCTAGAAACCCGGTTGAATCGCTTAAACTTAGTTTGCCATTACCTTATGAATAGTTAACCAGACCTCACTACTAGACTGTCCAACCCAACCCCGTGAATATCTAAAATGTTTAGCCGATTATTCCAGTATTCTCGGCTATTTTTCCCCCTCGAGCACCAGTCTCTGCAATCATGAAATGGGGAGGCAGTGACATAATTGGTGCATTTCTTATTTAATTTCCAGCGCTGTAAATTCGATAGTCTGAACGGAATTACTTGAATGTATAACGTTTGGCACCATGAAAGAACTATAAAACAAAATGGAATGTGTGGCATGCTGCCACCAAACTTGTCTTCGTCCGTGTTTACGACACGTTGAACCCACTCACATTCCCGTCCGCTTCAATTAAAATGGCTCGAAATAGAAATCTCGCCCACAAAAACGAACTTTTGATTAGATCATGTCGACCACTGCATATTCGAAATTCACCTCATATAGGGCGAGTTCACTGAGACAGGAACCAGATTTTTCACTGGGTGGGTGGTTATTCAAAATCGCGGTAGTCGAACGTTTGCAAACATTCCAGTCATAATCAAATTGCATTTCACTGGGCTGTCGACAAGAAACTGCTTTTACTCTTTTTCTACGACGTGTTAAGAACTTGGTGCACGGTGAAGAACACTTTCTTTTGTCGTTCCATTGGCCACAGTTTGGCAAGGACGAAGTGGTTGGGGATACCTGTCTTCTCATATTACAGCCAGACTAACTGTTTTTCGAAAATTCTTCTGTGATGAAGCCTTAGTAGTGCGACAACCTCATGCTGGATTGCAGCAATGGACAATGAGCTACGTGAAAATCAGCATACCTTAGGTTTATTCTTTCACACATGGACTAGTATCTCCTGCTTTCTGATAAGCATTTCCTTAGCACTAACAACGAAGTAAGTGATCTCACTTACCTAAGTCAGCTGACCTTTCGGGTTTTAGCAAATGCACGTTGCTCTAATCGCAATGTTCAGTATGAACTCCCTTACCATCTTTGTCCATTAAGAAACATGCGCCCATCGTTTTCCTTGGCAATGTCAAGAAACTATTCAAAGTCGAACTCCATACAGAAAACCTTCAATAAATGATCAGATTCTGCTTTCAATGTGTCACATAGGAAGTCAGGTAGCTGGTTATTTCATAGCTGCTAAACTAGTATTATTCACTGCCTATAATCCGTTTTTCTAATATATATAACAAAAAAATGTAACAACACCACAGTAAGAACTGAAAGCACTACTGCATCTAACGTGTGCTGAAAAAAGCAATACTGGTATGGTGCCGTTCACGTTGAGATGATGGTTATCGGTTGCAGACATGTTAAGAGTATGATAATGTTCGTGGATTCAAGAGGTGAATGATTGAATCGCAAACCGCCAGCCTTCATAACGTTGCAATTTCATGTTCGAAAGTATTTGTATTTCATTTTGCCTTGATGCAATTTATATGTTTGTATTTATCATTTTGAGTAATGAACCTCAGAAAAATGAAAAAAGTACGATATACCGAAGATTTGAAAAATCTAATCTGATGTACCCAAAATTCTTAGAAAATCAACAAGAGTACTTGTTACAAATGTGAATCTTCGAATGTAATTTAGCTAGAGGAAGGTGCAAAGTATCTTGACGTAGGTTTGTTGTTGAAGCACGACAAACATAAAGAGTGCACTTTAATTATAACCCCTGGACGCCACTTTTCTGTTATGTATAGTTTGATATGCAATCAGTTTCAAATAATGGCTAACGCATTCTGATTTTCATTGTATTGGCGGCACCAGCATTATTCACATGTTACGGATACAGATTGTTAAACTAAGCAACTGTTGGATTTATTTGCAGTGGGATAGTTTTACTCAAGAAAAAAAAGGTCATGTTTTCCCCAGAACACAATGATCAAATACAAACTCAGCCTCTCTTACCCCACTGAGCTGTCTCAAAATTCGTGTTCATGGTGAAACATAAAAAATGAGAAAATGGCTTCTTGAGACATAAGCTATTTGGGCTCTATGTGTTTCAATTTTCACTTACGTTTATCTTAAAGAAATGAAGCATCCGAGCACAACTCACACTTTTCGTTGTTCACACAATTTTAAAAGTTGAGCAATCTCTTCATGGAAGCGTCAGGAACTGATTGGTACTGAGTTACACTACAAAACTGAGAAATATCAAATGCAGCGAATGTGCCTCTCAGGTGATGATACCACTAGGTGATTTGCGAATTTTTTTAAATTTCACCTAGTTGATTGTTAACAAATTTAGTGGCTTTTGACACAGACGACGCCACAGAAAAACTTCCTAAGGAAAACAACAAGACATAAACACGTTCGCTGATTTATCATATTCAGCTTATGTCTTACTTACTCCAATGCTGCGTATTCGCAGTCCACATAGTCGTTGTAAGCTCCACACATCCGAATACAAGCAGTATGGTATTATATTTCCGGAGTTTCTTTCCAATATTGTCATTTGCCCGAACCAAATATCCAACAGATCTTTACTCACCGAGGGCACCAAATGTGTATTTCTTAATTCACATGGGTCAGATAGCTTCAGGTTTGCAGGCAGTGACGTGGGATATAAGTTTAGCATTGATTGCATCTGAATGAATGCTTCGTTTGTATCACCAAAACTTGATTGAACATTGTCCTTTGTTATTGGACCTGACGTAATCTGTTTACTCCACACTACAACGTTGAAAATATTCGTGACCAAAGTTGTAAACAAACCCGAGTATACTGAAGGAACGAGGCGAACCTGTGCCAGTCCATCTAAAATATCACTGCTGAGAGTGCTATGAGGTTCCACCGAATGAGGAAGATAACACACTGATAATGATCCGTTGTTGCAGTTCACAAAGGCTAGAGAAGAAATAAAAAGTATATAATTTCTGTATAAAATTGCAGTATACAACGGTAAATTTCCACTAGTATCAGTGGAACTTTAAAGTAATTTATTGGTCATTATTGTTCACCGACAATCTGAAGAGGAACAACACAAATGAAATTGGTTGTTTGTAAACTGCATCTTATTTAACAGAATATAGAAAGGTGATCTTCACTTTGTAACTACAAGTTTTATAATTGACTTAAAACGTATGCCTATTGCGTTGATTTAATCTGAATAGCTATGAATAAGAAAAAATGTATCTTCTGTGGTCATTTTTCAATCTTACCACCAGTGACTATCGTTTGTTTCTAGAACAGTCCTCTTTGAACAGCAAATTCTTAGATGAAACATGCAAAAGTTACCCAAACACATTAAAATAATAAGTGATTTAATGTGGCACTACAGTTAACTTATTCGGCTTCCGGTAAAAACTTGTGGTGATTCTACGGGTCAACGTTTACACCTGGTCATTTCATGAAAACAACATAAGTAGACCATTTGAAAAACTGGCCCCATCAAAAACGATTGTAAGTTGTTCGCCCGGTTGGTTTTAAAGTAGACAGATCAGGAACTTTTAAACAAGATTATTTTTATGGAGGATCTTTTTGTTTGCAGATGATACATATGGTTTACACAACCGTGTACATGTGCTAATTATTACGCCACACCGCTCAATATCCCGTTATCATCGTGAGATTATTGGTTAGAATAACATGCCAAAAGATGTATCTACACTGTCAGTTGGTATTCAGCCTTACTACTGCAAAAGTTGTTCACTTGCTTTAGCGTTCATTATGTATTATCGATTAACACAATTATCGCCCCACCTTTTACATTGTCAGCGTGTTTTGCAGTTACATACATTAACTTCATTAAAATTTGTATTAAATTGAGAACGGATAATAATCTTGAGTAACAGTCGCATTTTTTCAGTGAAAACAGCTTGGTCACTTTACGGTTGAAAAGCGAAGTACAAAGGAACCACTGATGGAATCAATAGCAGAACAGCGGACGAATGCTTTAAGAAAGCCAAAATACTGATAGACTGCAATACTCCGCACAATCCACTGGGTGTAAGAACGTCGCGTATGTCAGTACCTTCCTTATCAACATTGTGTCCGTGTTTCAGGCTAGTCATAGTAAATCACATATGTCTATTCTGCTTTTATTTTTAAAATCTTCAACGTTTCGGAAAATATGGTGATCGACTAACCGGGGTGTGCAATGTCACAAGAAGTACCGGCAAACAGAAACCAAGACTCACAAAATGATTGACTTTACATGGAAGCGGATCACTGGTTATTAGGTGAGCGCACTTGATGTGTTGGTACGCAGTCGGAATTCCAAATTGCTTCAAAACTTCGAAACAGCATTAGCCGGTACTCAAAAGTTGGTTTCGTTTACACACAAACCAACCAGTCTGGCTTCTCTTCTGCCCTTGGGACTGTGATTTAATTTCTTAACAACCTTTTATCGTATTTTTGTTACTAGTTTTCTTCCCTCTAACTTCAGGATTAATAACGAATAAAGATTTCCTCATCACTCGTGGCGTCCTGTTGCGCTGGTGACATTCACAGAGGTACTGTTATTTTTGGTTGCTTCACACGAAGACTGGGTCATCACTAATCAAGTCCTATTCGGAACAATGGTTGGTTATTTCCTTACTAATTAATGTTTGATACCACGGTAGTACGTTGCAACCCTTCACATTGTTGATGCGAAAAAAGTGGTTACAGTAGAACAAGCGATCTAGCACAGGCCAATGGAAATCAATAATCGGGATTCAGCAGTCCAATATGCCAATCAGTGCTCTCCGTTACTAGGTTACTATTGTTCTTTTCGAACTGTAAATAACAGAGTAGGCAGAGTTGTTTATTGGGAACCAGTTTAGTTGAGGTTTTGGCCACATGCTTTCTACAGTTTCATTAAGGTGGCTTGATTAACTGAAATTCAAGACAACGCAGAACGTACATTTAATTGGTCAGTGCACGCGATGACGCAAAAAACACTAGCAACACGATAACGGAAATGGAACCTGTCTCCTTTCTCTGCCAAATACACCATGGGTACAGTTCATTCAGTCAGCACTGTCACGCCACCTGAAGCGTTCGGGGAAGAGGTGTTGGTCAAAAAACCTCTATTATTTCATTGTGCACAAAGGAATAATACTTCCGTTAATAAGGTTAATTGTTATGCATACTGCTATACGCTGGTCATATACACATTTATTCTTGCATGCGGTCAGTGAGAATAGAAAAATTTCGACATTCCACAGAATGCCTAATGCCGTCTTGGTGACAAACTGAAACATGAGTCAATGTTTTTGAAAATGTTATCATTGGGTCCGAATTTCAATTTGTCGATTCAAGTACAACGTTATGATCGAAGCTTGGACATAAGGGCAGATACGTACACAATATATACAAATATAAATATGAATGTAAATATTTCTTGTGAAAGCAATTACTGATAATCTATTGACTCGTGAAATCTAACTGGTCGTTCTGCCTGGCGTTAACGGCAGGCTCCCAGAGCTTATTAGCTAAAGAGAACCTAGCATAGTGGATTGTTAAGTAAGAATGGCAATTTTTAGATATTAACGCAATAATCAGCTTGAGGTTTACTCGCCTTCTGGATGTGATAGAAACACACAAGAACAGATGTTTCTGTCGAAACTGCATGGAAGACGGTCAGTGAAGTCTGTGCTATACAACTGGGTGAAATCGAGAAGTCACGAATTCCAGCTATGCAGACGGCAGGTGAAGCTGTCAAACCCTACACGTGAACTAATCGTTAATAAACCTATGTCGCAGGTCAAAAGCAACCCGAAAATGCACGTTCATGTTTTGTTTACGTTCGTATTTGACGGTGCTTTGCTTGTAGTGCCATTGTTAGGACCCAAGCATTTTGGCCTTTTCTGTGGAGACGATTAGCAAGGGAATGAAATTCAACTTAAGAATCTCCGTAACCAAATTCTCCAGCTGAAGACCTTATTTTGTAGCAAGGTTGAGCAATTTCCACCCGAACTGGTCAGTGCCTGGTACAACTGTTCGCAGTTTGTTGCATTACATGTGGGTCTGGTTACTTGTAAACGCGTGTATGTCCCGAGAATTTTACGTGTGTATGAAGATATTCCACCCATTCGACTAAACAAAGGTGTTCAAACTGTGATACTTTAACAAATCTGAAAGAACTCCAAACATGCTATTGATTCCTTCAGTTACAGGTAAACTCATGATGAGGGAATAAGAAAGACAAAACGGAGCTATCTATAAATCAAATAGCTTACTTACTTGGAAGAACTGCGCAGTAAGATCTTGTCACTGGATAACGGTTTGACTAGATGAAATCAACCGGATCTACTATTCCATGTATGTAGGGTATCCCAGAGATTCGTACAAACAGTGTTCTATTCAATCAAATACGTGAGATACACAATTCACCATTTCATGCACTCATAAAACGGCTAGCAGCATGTACGGCGGAGTTTCTGTCTTCATAGTCTCCGTAACACTCTCAAGTCTGTTGTTCCGGTGAGAGATATAATGGTTGAACCAGTGGCACATTAGTTCTCTGGATGTGATTTTGCAACTCACATAGCTGTGTCGAGGGAGACGATTAACTATTTGTGTGTGACTGAAAGAACCATTTTTGCCGTACTCTCTCGATTTTCAGTTCATTTGCAACGTTGAGCTGTGCCGACAATCGGACAAGGTAGCAATGAAATCCCATGTGAGTCTACCGATGGCAGACATATTCATGGACAACGTAGAATACTAATGTCAGCAGACCACTGATAGGCTTCTTACATACCATCGGTAAGCTAGTGAAGCTTTTTGTTGTTCCATAACCATACAATGGGTTAGCACCTAACTTTCAACATTCTATTACAAAGTACGCTTCACTTCGAAGGAGGAACAAAACAATGTGCCTCATTTTCAGAGGTTGGACGATCAGAGGTTTAGATGACATCCGGTTAGGCTGCTAAATCGTCAGCCAACACGGAGAAGTCAGCATACTAACCGTAACGGTTTTACCGTTAAACAAAAGTGAAATCTATCTCAATGTTTGACAACTAAAGCTAGAAAGCACTATTTGGATGGCGCATTGGACCAGTAATTAATAACAATTCAAAGCCTGTTGAAGAGGAATGGTTATCCGGAAGAATTTGAATATGAAGGCCAAACTTTTGCACAAGCTAATGTTGATTACTGATGAGTAGTCGGGGATTTGGTTTATTTTCAAGTTGACCATCACTCACATTTGTTTATTGTTGAAAAATGACCGTTTATAAAAATCCCGTTCAGTGTGATATTAAACCGAACTTAACGTATCTTTCCATTAGCAATCCCGATTAGCCCGTTCACCAAAATGCCTATGTTGAGATTAAACCTGAAAACCAACCTACCATTCCAACATCCACAACTACTCGTGCACCCGTTTTTATAGTGCTCTTGTGTTGCAGCGTATGTTGGTCATTTAAAGTGGTGACTGTCGAAAAATCGAGGAGTATACGCTACAGCGAATTAGAACCGGTTACCGTAAATCATCCAATGGCGCCCTTGTTGCATGTCTCGCCGACACCAATCATCATTTCGGGCTGTAATCACCAGACCTCTTACAGAACATCAGCGCATTGTGCAGCCAACGAATCGGTTGCAGCCACATAAAAAAACCTTAGCCCGCGTTCTCACAAAGATTTTTGTTCAATCCTTGTAAATTTTTCTATTAGAGTTCAATCACAACCACTCTAACTTCACAAACCATGTTGTCCTGATAGTGTGGTGTAACACTCAGCCAATGCACAATGTCTACCTAATTATACGGAATCTAGCGGTTGTTCATAACATCGTTTACCAGCAATCAATTCTAGAGTTAGGCTGTTTGATTCTTGACATGCTACTGAAATCTACTCTGTGCGTTCCAGAGCACCTTGTATCGATTATGATCAAAATATGCGTCATGTTACTCTACAAAACACCAAGCGAGTTAGGACTTGTCAATATATCTTTTAAAAGCACCCATTTATTTTAGTGTCCGGGTAACTTACTCATCCCAAACCGACATAGTTTGGATTATTAGCAAACATGAAACAATTGGTTCCCTCGAGCAGCTAATGAAGTTGTTCTACCTACCATGCATTTGAGCACAAACGTTTTCGGCTGATTCCTTGCGGTTTGTCATGGTGGACCTATCCGAGGGGCACTTACAGCCGTCGCCAACACCGTCTCCATTCAGGTCGTAGCATTCTCCGTTGCGTTGAGAACAAGCATCACACTCTGCAGCCACATGAGCCAGTTTTGGAACTGAATCAAAAAAGATGAGTTAGAAAAGATTACAGCATCTTTCACGAGCAAAAATGTGTCCTAGTAGAATACATTCTTACAATGGTTGTATTATATAACCGTTCAGCGATCCACCTTTGTGGCCAGAAATTCTGTGCGAAGTGCGCTGTAATTAATTGCATTTGAATAACGCATGACAGAAATGGTGTTGAATGACAAATAAAACCATCTACCAAAAACAGTTTACACTTTTTCAAGCTGCTGCAGACATACGGTCGTACATATCAGCAAAAAGCTTTATGTCCGTTTGTCACCGATGCAACTTCCGCCATTTTTTCACTCCTGGAACGCCCTTTTAGGGCAAGGTAATATTGGCCGTAGTTTGAAAGGTGCTTTCATGGGATGAACCATCACAGTCGACCTGAATGGCTGATTAATGGTCAGGAATGCGTCCGTGAGAGCAAACCCAACAAAAGAATAAGCGCAAGCAGTCATTGTGACCACAGGCACTAACAACACAGGTTGGACGCTCAACTTAGTGGAAGTTCACTAGTAGAGCACAACAGTCTTTTGTCAGTCATCAGCACTGAAGGATTTAAGAAGTAGGTGGCAGGTGTCTGGATGATCACGAATCACATAATAACAGTATACTTGTCAGTCAAATTGTGTTCCATTAGTTAAACGTCTAAATCAATTTTTTTATTTTCTTCGGGGCATGTGTTGACAGATGGCTGGACTCTATCAACTTGCTGTGTTGTCGTTCTGAACACATCATCCCAAGGCTCTGTTTGTGGAGTTGCTTTGTGGGTCTGACTTTTGAACCAGTATCTCCCTACGAATAATCTCCAGAATTTCCTTTCTTGAATTAGTTGTGAACGAAAATGGTAAATATGCAGCTAGTGGATCGTTACTGTTATTGGAGGATTCCAAGTAACACAATATAATCTTGGTGCAAGTGAATGCGAAGATGAGGGGCTTCCCCCTTCTCGTGGCTTTTCGGCCTGATTTGCGGAAGAGATTCCATGTTGAAGTGCGCTGTTCCTTTTACTGGTTAGAGTTCAGTCAGCGCTTACCTTTTCTAAATTGTCTCCTGAGACAGCCAAAAGACTTGCCAAGAAACCTGTGGGTCACTTTATCAATCCACGTTTGCAAGTACACCATATTACCAATCTGTTGTCCTGATTACGCCAATTATCCAATCAAGTTTTTAAAAAACAACGGTAAAGAAATTGAAGGAAGTCTTTCAAGGTTCTACACCGACGCTCTGTTTACTTTGTCATGGACAGTAAACACGAAAAATCTGATAGATACTTTTATTCAATCAAACATTCAATAAAGTTCATTGTTTGAGTTGAAAGTAAAAGTTGCTGCTCAGTCATTTTGAAACAGATTACCGGTTTCAAGGTCAGTTCTACTTAGTTCAAGGGTTCCCAGCTCGCGTATGTATAGCATCGGATATATTTACATCAGAACGTGTTATGTGATGTAGTAATTAATGCGTTGGTTAAAACTCAGTTGACCTCAGTTGGGCTGGGTTAGGTATATCACGAAAGGTGTCAAGTCATTAGTGACTGAAGCTAGTAGGGTATATTTTGTGATTTATTTTAATGTCTGTGAGCAGCCAGAATATTGCTGATGTGGATTATTAAAAAACTCTTACCATTACACAGACATAAAAACAGCATAGTATTAATTGGAACTGAATGTGACGTATAGTTCTGTAAAAGGTCCTACTCACAGCACTCAAAATAGTCCAATGTTTTCTGATACACAGAAATAGTGTTTTCTTTGCACTGGCATACAGATATGTCTTTTGAGTGATGCACCTGTTCGTTAATCTCACCAGCATGTTTGGGCCAGGTAGTCGATTGCGATGTCTCAGTGAAATGCATTGGATTCAGAGGCTGACAGACGGCATTTTTTGAACGACAAAATGAAGTTTTCTCATCGCACGGAAATCCAATGTCGACTATAGAATGGGGGCAAAGCTCGAAGTGAAATTAAGGAGTTAAAAGTGGAGTTTGCAGAGTATTACAAGAGAAGTCTGGTATAATTCCTGAAGAATGGTTACTTGTGAAATTTATTAGGTTTGCGTAAGGGATGGATACAACCTCGTTTTTGTTGCCAAGGCGGTTTACCACAATTTTTGAACTTAACGCATGACGTTAATCGTAACATGCAGGATAGATACATGCAAAGGAACAAGTCTATTCTTGTTCCCTCTAGATTTCCACAGGTCTAAAAGTATTACCTTGGAAACTATAGCTTGTACAGGGTAGAATAAAAAAACGCGTTCTACAGTCATCTATGGAAAATCGACTTTTTAATTACCGTCTAAGACAGGACGTGAAATTTTTCATTTGTCTACACAAATGTGCACAATGAGTGAACATATATTTGGTCAACAGTTATGTCCTTGTTTACAAATGGCTGTTCATTATTAAGGCATTTTCGGGTGAATAGACAAACATGTTGCATAAACTGCTCTAAGAACTCGACAATTCCGGTCACTGATATGGTAGCAGAACTAACAGGCGGCTCCAGTGTGTTGCAACTGACTGCTGTATTTTTGCTTTTGGTTGGGGAAATTTTAGTACTCTAACTCTGGGGTCAGTTCATGAGTGCAACTGAACACTTTGGTCTCCTGTTGTTTATCGCGCCCACATATAACTACTATGCGTTCGGTCATTTCAACTGGAACATTTCCATGCCATCTACAGGGTTATTTAAACTGTTGTCCTCAAAGAAACCTTTGGAATGTAACATGACCGAATGTTGATAAGAAACATGCATCACATTGTGTGAATCTTGGAGTCGAATCATTTTAAACATATATATAATGCACTTGGTCCTAAAGAGGTTAAACAGCCACCACCAGCAACGTTGAGATCCAATAATTGTTGAAGCACATCGTCCATTTTGACAGATATGTGATAAGTTCATCGGTGAACTGGTATTATTTATTGTAGTGACGGTAACATGTTGAACCGTAAATTACCGTGTAGCAATTTCCAAACTCACGAAGTGTTTATTATCTCAGAATTGAGATGTTATCTTACAATAAATTGCCTTGAAAACTATGCCAAGTGAATAAAAAATGTTTCAAAAGTACAGATTAAGCGGAAAAGGAATTTTAGATTTAAGCAGTTTGTTCAAATAACCCAATTCTTCTTAGTGTTCCAGCAACACAATATTTAGATCTAAATGTGAGAAAATGTTACTCTGTTTACATAAAACTCAAGAGCTTTTATATATGCCGGCTTATACACCTGGCTAATATATGGCTTTCGAGCTACAGTATAATAACATATAGTGCTTACCCAGTTCTCCGGAGCAAATATTGGATGTCCAATTTTGTGTTTTAATTCTTGTAAATCTGCCTATTCCTGGGCAGACACAACCAACACGGTTTTGATTGTGTCTGAAGTCAAGGAAGGTCATAGTAATAGCGATGTACATGTTATAAAAAAACAAGTTCATTGCAAATTTTGAATAATACACTGTACAAGAAATAGCAGACCTTGTCCCTTAAAAAATGCATGAGATTCGTAAAAATCTGCTCTTGTGCGGTTGGCGCAATATTTTAATCAAATGTAATCAGTTGTTTCCAGTGAAGTACTCACAGTAGAATGCAGCGCATCCAAAACTGTTGTAATTTTTGTGCAGCTGATAAACGAAACCCGCATATGTACTAAGAAAGCATGCATCGTCAAAGCAGATTTCGTACGCGGCAAACGGTGAACATTGACCAAGGAGAGATCAACTGTGAAAGGTTTAGCTGACTTGGGCCTAGTGAGCTGTATAACTTGCTAGATTCTGCCAATAGTATTGCTTTCTAAGAATGTGATCTAAACGAAGAGTAACTGTAAAAATGCTAATTTTTCCATACATTCATATCACGACGATATAATTAGGGCATTGGCGGTCTGAAACATTTTATAGGCAATATGTTTATGGTGTTTACTCGTTTTTAGATGATGAACAACACCTATTTCTATTTGGTTGGTGTACACGTTTACTGGGTCAAATAAAGTAATCACGGCTTATCAGAAAGAGTGTCATATTAGAGAATTTGTCGAGGTGGACCTACGCAATCTTCTCATATACCTACATAGTCAAGCCTCCTGAGCGCTCTGATTTTGTGTACTTGACCGGGACTCTTCGTAGTACTACTAATCTCGATCCTAGAATATTATGAAGAATACGCAAATGTTGTCGTTTGGAATTTCTCGATAATACAAGAAAACTCATTTATATGTGCATGATTCAATCGGTTAGCAAACGGATATGGTGTAGCTTATGAATGTTACATCGTAAGCACAATCTCTATCATTCAGTAGCTACCAAATTTGGTTTATTTTTCTCTGCTGTTGAGGTGCGGGAAAACTCGACGAGCTGTTTCAACATAAGAACTGTGAGGGTTCTAGTAAGCTTTTTTCACGAAGTTCGAAAATGTATTGTAAAAGCAAGGTTACGGTGCTCCACAAAATTTGGTGATATATAGCAGTTTTATCATATGACAAGCAGTTGTGGAAAGTACCCTAGTAACTGGGCCCTCTGACAAACCTTACAGTATGGGACATTGCGATATATTGCCATTCATACGCACTTGCAGTATAGACCAGTCATTAGGCAAAAATTTGGACCTGGCTAGGTAAAGCATGCCGGGACCTTGAGGCACAGGTGTATTATAGGCTGGGTTTTTGGAAAAGCTTGATATTACAAATCAGACAATTTATAAAGAAAATAGGAGGTCCGCTGTCAGCAAACATATGCACCTTCAGAGTAAACACTCCAACCCAGTGTGAAGGCGTGAATCATCCGATATGCTTACAGATAACCATCGCATTATAGTGAACTCAGATTGAAAAGTTCAGGATCAAGAGTGTAACATGATTTAATTAAGTGGTCAGTTTCATATTGTCCAGGCATTGGTCATTTTAACTAAATTCAGAGAAAAAGCAAACTGACAACACATCAGCCCACATTTAAATTCGCCGCCAAATACCTTTTCAAAATGAATAATGATGACCAGCAAAACGGAAACGTTGGTCTGTACAGTAGAAAGAAGGATAATTTTTGCAAAAATGACTTTCAGTCAGTCGACCTGAGTGTCGGTATGACTGTTAAACATTGAGGCTACTTATGTCTCCCTGAATATAAAGTGTGCAAACCGTTTCCTATATTCAGCTAACTAAATAAGTATCGAGTATCTTTCATCGGTTCATATCACTTTGTTTGAAAGGTTTACGACTGAAGGAAGTTGCACGTGTTAGTCACCGACTCCAGGCAACTCGGTCACTTAATTATTCAGTGGGTCAGTTCATATAAAACTCTTTCATTCGTGTGCAGGAACAATAAGTCGAGCCCCTCAGAAGAACAGTGAAACGTTTGTTGAAAATTATTAGTTGACCATAAAACGACCTTGTTAACCATGCTGTATTTTGCTAGTTATGTAATCACATTAACCAAATACTGGCCAGAGTTTACGCAATACTGAAAAGAACCGAACAAGGAAACAAAAAATTGTGCATATAACTCACCTTAATTCATTTGCAAATAGCTCATGTTTTTCGTATAAAAAGCAGACTCCCCCAAGTTGCCGACAAGTTTCACACACCGCATCACGAGTGTATTCAATGCGATTTCCTTAAGGAAATTATTCAAAAGATTCTCAAGTAGAATAGCAGTATAAACGGCTTAGATTTTTTCTTGGTAAAATAACTTCTAGAGGAACAGAATCGGATTGCGAGAGTTGAGCAGTAGCAACCGTGACAATTAGACAGGTAGTGATAACTATTCTGTCTAACTGGTCACACAACGCCTTCGGTACACGATTAGTTATCTGCCCAGCCGACGGTTTCGCGACCACTAATCAAAGCAGAAGCAGTTTTCATTTAAAAATTTTAGTGCAGACAGTTTTCTATTTAGAAACAGTTAATTTAAGATCCGACTACAAATAACAAAAAATGAGGCGACCTAGATTCTTTTATGTTTGACCAAGAAATAATCGTTTGAAAACAGCTTGATTCGTTAGTATTTACTCTGCACATAAAAACAACAGATTTTGTGCAACAGCAGTGACCTAATCTTGTCGGTCAGTATAATTATGATAATGAACAGTAACAACACAAATGATTCTGTCTAAACTGATAGGTGTTATTCGCCATTGTCCTAAAATTGGTAAAGACTAATTATTACGATTATTTGTCACTTGCAGTTTGCAGTTCCGATCATCTGGTAATTAAGAGATGCTTTGGTTTTCGACAGGCCACGGCTATGAATTAACTTGATAAGCTGAATGAAAGCAAGATATATCTTTTTTAACGTGACCTCAGTAATCATTAATAGAACAGACCAGGTGCAAATACTAAACTCCTCACCAACATGGTATATAAAATACACCAAGGATGATACTACCAACTCGTTTTAATGTCAAACTTAAAAGCGCATCTGTAAGGTTTGAATTCGTTAAACTTACGGCAAGCATGTAGCTGTGGCACATAGGTGGTGCTTCCAGGGCAAGAACAGTAACCGGCTCCGGGATGACAACTACTCCGGTTTACATGCACACAGTCACGATCCACACGACATTTCAAATCGGTCAGCACTAGGGAAAGTGGACAAAATGAGCTAGCAGACAAGACACAGATGTGACTGGGTCATTGAATTCGCATTAATTGGAAGTGCGCGCACGTATTTTGGAGTTGTGGTAACAATATTTGGACGGGTTATTACTGCTTCTATTAAATCACGCATTTACAGTAAAAAAATTACTCGAACACCAGGTGATGAGCTTCATGCGCACTACAGTCTGAGTGGTTGTTGATTAAACGTCAGTATTAGTAAAATGTCATTATTACCTGGTCACTCGTAGAACCAATGATCTGAATGTCATAGAGACGTTGCTGTCAAACTTACTGAACAGAACACATCTTGGAATTATTGTTGCGCACGATGACGGAACTACTGATCGTAACAGAATGTATGAACAAGGACCTGAACTCACAAATTGTCTTGTGCCTTGTGAAGATGTGAAGCTTAGTTTGCACCTCAGCATTTCAATTGATGTTTCGCTCCATAAAGAATCTAAAACTGACCGCCTCCCGCGAATTGTCTTTGGCATGCACTGACAGTTTAATTCTTTGAGTGGAAACATTTGCTGGCTGACATGAAACTGACCACTTTCACGTCGTCACTGTGACTACCAGATGTGAAGATTTATTTTGTCACCCTTAAGTGCGTACGCTGTGTACCTGTATGATATAGATGAAAGGATCGTCTACCCTTTTCCACTTATACGTGTTTGTTTTGCCTAAGGTTTCGTAGGCCAACACAAACCCACTTCAAAGATATATATTCAAGAAACCTTGAGCAAAAATATCTGGTTAATAATTTTTCGGCTTTCGTTTCAATAGGACGGTATAATTCACCATATTTGTACAACTATTCGAAAAAGATTTCTAGAATTCAGCAGCAACCTCATCGTCATTATTCACCAGACTATTCCAAATGGATGAAAAATCAGGTGACTGAAATTCTTCGTGAAATAGTTTCTTCCAATCAAATACTGACAGTTTATCCTTAAGATCAAACTCTTACTAATATTAGTACATACATACTCAGTTGATTTTTTAATCCTCACAGTTTAGCGGCGACGACAACAAAAAGTGAATTTTTACTTTGAAAGCAATTTGCACTTAATGCTCCACGCATTTCACGGAATAGTTTGTCAAATACGTTGAAGTCAGTTCGTAAGCCAGATCATGCGCATGCCGTGTTCTTCTTAACTACCACGGCGTGAACATCCTGAACCGGCTCCAAAAGAGTTCACAGTAATGGATGGATAGAAAATAATAATTAAAATAAAAAAGTCTGTTCACGCCAGCCAAAACGCAGGTCGCAAAATTTAGCTCTACTGAAACTTTCGCTAACACGATATGTATCAGTTAGTACCACTCCCGTATTCAAGCAACGAAGATACTTCACACTTATAACCCTAATCAATTACCTCAAAAAAGAGCCACAATTTTCGACATTAATCACGGATCTCACTATATGTCATCTAACTTGCTTGGTACGTTCACCATATGTCTGATTTACCTTAGTGACGTACCGATTTATTCGTTTCTTACAAAGAAAATGTCCAACATTCAAATAATATATGTACACATATGTGCAAAATGACTGAAAGTCGAGATGATTCATCTTGTTTATTTGACTGATTGCAGCGAAAATAAAGTGCTCAAGGTTTTTCAGACTGGTTCTCCAAATTATGCTCAGTTATTTCCACTATCTCCAGCTAAGGAGGTGGTCGCATATCCTTGGAATCTCAAGCAGGGAAGAAGCGTAATCTCAGCAAATACTGAACTGTCAGTGATTAGAAAGATCGGATATAATGTAAATCTTTTGAGCTACTGAACAATGTTCAGTGGGAGTAAAAGTTATGCTGTATCTACTAGCTGCCCTTATTCAACGGTCAGTTTGAACGCAATAATTTTAGTACAACCATTACATTGTGCATAAATCAGATCCAATTTTGGAACTTTATTAGATGTCCTTTTTTGCAACACTATAACACACACCGTATGATAAATCTGTTTTGTCAAAAGTCCATCTATTTTGTTAACTCACTGGTAAAAAATGTTGAAACGACCTTGTATCTCAATTTTTAGATGTAATCATTTTCGTCCATGAGATGAACTTATTTAGCATAAGCAACAGCACTGTGACATGGAGTTAAGTTTTGTATGGAACTCACGCGTCTTGCATGTAACTCTACCATTTTCACGAATTGCCACGAAATCTTTACGACAAAAACACTCGTTTTTCAGCTTATTGCAGATACTATTTTCCACCTGGCGGGAACAGAACTCATCATCGTAAGCCGCGCACGCGCCTGCGTACACCAAGTGTTCATTTGCGCAGATTGATCGGATTAAAGCAGGGGAAAGTAGGAAACAAATTATATGCAGAAATTTATCTGAGCAAAACATTCACTTCTTGCTCTGAGTCGATTCACTAAAACGCACAGTTAGGTGATTTTATGCTGACGGAAAACATTACTTATCATCATGGCTGTCATGGGCACAGAAGCCAATCAGATTTGAGTAAGCTATGAGTTCAAGCTCCCATTGGCTAATTCACTGACGGTGTTGCTTGTGTACTCCATAGATATACAGAACAATGATAAACAACTTACCGTGCAAACCAGTTTACAGCAAGGATGAGATGGTAGTTATTACTGGTGCTGCCAGATCTCAATTACATAACTGAAGAAACGCAACGTAATTTTTTAGACATTTGTTCAAAATATCTCTAGAGCGTAATGCAATATTCACTGCAGACGATGCAAAGAAAAACATGCGCTGCCCCTGGCAATCTGCTTTGTGTAACAAGCGCCCAGCAAGTTTGAAGTGTCGCGTTCAGTATCGGGATAATTCACTAACCTGCCATTGAAATATTTTCGCCTCAACCGATAACGCAATGTTTGTGAAACTTAAGACGGCGCGTTAATAAGCCAACATATTTAGTGGAGTACAAAAGAAATTACAGCCGTGAACTTGTATATTTGGGTACTTTTGTATCCTTTTTACTTGTCACACCTCATATACGCTGTAACTGACAGGTAATTTCTAACTTGGATTGCAGATGGGCGTGTATCGATTTTATGCAAATAAAACCGTTTAGAAATAGGTTGTAATCGCTCTATCGTTACAACCTGTAACGCCGCTGTGGTCAGTATTATCAACCTGGTTGGGTGTTTTCAGCACTGGATACCCGAAACCTACGGATAAATATGTAATGAAGTTACTTTTGACAACTGCCTACCAGAATAAGCGGTCATGGTCTAGGGGCTTGCAAGAATCCATTCAAACAACTTCTTTTAGTTGTTGCTTCTCCTTTATACGTTGCAGTCTATTAGCGGTTCGTGAATGACAAAAATTTAAATATTCTCTACACCACTAAATGTGATCGAGGGACGTAGTGGCATGCACTTGATTGTGATAATCTGATATATCCTTTTGAGTTTATCATAAAACTTTAGTAAAACAAACAATAACACATCAATTAACCTATCATACATCTTAATACTACTGAAGTGAACGAGGTCCTACAGTGTTTTAGGAGCGACGCTGAAAGTAACGAGAGTATCAAATGTACCGTAATATCACTTCCTGTTTCCAAGTAAACATATTAACTGAATATAAGAGTAACGTGGTTATCCTTGAAATAAATGTCTAGTTTTGGTTTTCTAAAATACATCGTCACCTATGAAAACCATTGAAATACTTCACTGGAGCCACTGAGCTTCAGAATAATTTATGGAAACATTTTGGTGTAGACCAAAACAAGTAGTGATGTCTCGGTAATACCAATAATATGAAACAGTAATATACCACAAGTATTATGAAAAATTCCAGCGCAGTATGTTTCGTTGTTTCATTTTAAAATAAGTTCTCGCGACTGCAGATATTCTGGCAGAAGATCCTAGATCTGGGTTCTTATTGACGAATTGTTGAGTTTTCAAATTATTTCATGTTACATTTGGACAGCTTGGTTGACGACACAAACCAGATCTGCGGTAATCAACATGACTGACTACCATCTGTGAAGCGTTACGTACGGCAATATCAATCGGGAAATCACCATTGATCTTCCCGTTTGTGAATATTCCTTACTAGGTTTTTAGTAATTATGTTAATGAAATTTTTCATTTCCTCTTTGAACTTGACTGTGAATCATTTGATTGGTAGGTCATGTGTACCAGTTAACTCTGTCTTCTCACAGGCAGTTGAGCTCCTGTCAGGACTACTGTAGATCATTCTCCAATTTGCTGAATAACGTTTGTTGTAAGCCATCATATCTACTACAATAAAGTGAACCGCGTGAAGTGTATCTCATTTGTGAAGCGTTTCTATAACATCTACTCAAATGTCGCGTTGAAAATTGCATTTTTTGTTCAGTATTATTTTGAAATTGAAAGTTTGTGCTTTTTGTGAAGCAGCCTGGATTCACGCATGTTTTTTCCTCGAAAGTCTCAAGAAAGAATATCTTAATTTGCTATGAAGAGGGTAAAGTGTACTACCACGAAATTCATGTGACCTTTCTCTTAATCTGCATCAAAACTGCGTGCATAGCGTAATGCATTTACTTTTCAGCCAACTACGACTTTTCTGTGAAAGTCATCATTTACCCCAAAAAATCGCCTTTCTTTACTGCGTTTTCACCACCATTCCCTACTATTAAGTTGTCTAAATGCCTTGTTGACGTTAGTGTTCAATTTCTGACAGTGAAACAAATGGTTGGCACTTTCAGTGTTGTGTGGCAACTAACCATTGTAGTGTCCTGGTTCATTACGCAACTAATATATATATATATACGTGGGTCAGACTTGATTGCAGTTAATTCGTGGAAAACGTCATGGGCTCTCAAGTAAACAGTTTTGTACAACTCGTCAAATGTTCGCCTTATAGTCAGTTGCAGAAACCGATGAAACCGAAACCACTACGTTTCACACTGTGGAGCGTATAACGAAAAATGTACTGATACTTGTTTCCATATATCAGGCATCTCCAGTTCAAACAACACTACGAAGCTTGAATTTATTTCTGCCTCATATCATTCAAGAGGTTTTATCCAGTGGTATTTTACCAAACTTCGTTTTGGTGCATGAAATGTACTCCAGGATGTTCCAAATAGAAACCAAGGTTAACGGTAACGCAACTTTATGGATAAAACGCTTTTTAGTACAGCTCTGAAAAACAGCAGTACAAATCCCGGTTCATGCGAGCTTGTATGCTGCATGTACTCAACGTCACAAGTCTTTGACAGTGTCACTTTTAAAAAAATTCGGGTAGCAATGTAAAATACTGAGGTGGATAACAGTATTTTTAGCCCGTTTCATTCCTACACATCCTATCTTCGACGGGTTAATCCTTAATGTCTAGGCTGTCTAACTCCTAAGGTCCTTTTATCTCGCCTGATTGCCTTTGGTAAACGAATTTATCTAGTGACCAATCAATTGGTCATAATGCTGTTTCCGTTCCGTCCATAGTTTGCTCGCGATATCAATTCAGAATACTGAACCTGTTGATGAGGATTACTCCTTTGTCGTTTTTATAACGTCTTACGCACTGTCGTTCGCACTTATTTGCCACTCTTTGATGTCTTGCACTTGAATATGCCACACAACGTTATGCGTAAGCCTTTAGAATATTGTACTCCCGTATGAACGGACGTCATTGTGAGTTGCTTCAGCTAACCACATGTAACGTCAGAGCACGATGATTTAATTTGTTAAGTTTATTTGTTATCGCTTGCGAACTGAAGATTGTACACGAAACACAGTGTTTAAGGTTAAACCTTAGAGTTCATATTGGTGTGTTTTTTCACTGATAAATTTTTTGAGACATTCCAAGACTGTACCCATAGTTCATACTGAAAGTTTTCTGGGAGGATATGCTAAGATGTCCACCACTTCAAAATGATTGTTCAAAAATGAATGGTATAGCAATCCTACTGTGCTATTCAGATGCACACAATTTTAGTGTAAACCGATGATAGTGACCATCTTGAAGACGAACGCATATAAAAGCAGCTTCTACATTCGGACAAACCGTCCAAAATACCCATTTCAAAAAACAGCCTCGCGCGGACCAATAAGCCAAAACTCGGTGTTTAAGCATTTAATAAGGATCGCTGTCAGTGTACCAAGTGGTAAACAATACACAGCTAATTCTAGGGGGGGTGAATGATAAGAGTAGACGATCTCTGATCTCTCTGCAGAGCTTGACTGACGTAGGCGTGAACTAGTGGCAGAGAACAACAATTTTTTTAGAATTTCGAGGACCCGTTAATTTTAGGGTTTATACAATAAAAATGTGCAAAATATACCTTATAATAGACATAGTACCGTTTGGAAACAAAGTAGTATGTATTTAAAAGTATCCCGTGGACAGGAACGTTTCTACGGACAAATATTTTTCACATCCTGCTTGCTGTCATTACAAACTCATTTAATTGATAGATATGGCACATGTTAATTTTCAAAATGTGAAATGTGATGTATCTCTCAAGCCGAAATATTCATAACCCCACCCATGCTCCTGCACTCAGAAGTTGATGTCATTTAGAGGAAAACATTTTTGTCTAATGTTTGTCACCTCTTTTAAGCATATGCCGTCAGATAACGGTGAATACACATTGTAACATTCGACAGGTGGTCATGCAGCTACACGACATTGACACTGGAAGCACCGACAGCTAGTGACAATACGACAATCCTAAGCATGAAGGACATTCATGGGATGATTGTGTGAGTTACTGTGTAGACAAACTGGGGGGAAGTGAGGCTGATTTCTGCTAACAATAAATACGGTTTATAAATCAGGCAATTTTAGGTTACTCCCTGACATTTCTGACACTCCGTATATCCCGAGAATGAGATTTCTGCAAACTGGTTGCAAACGTATTTAGTTACTTGGGTATAGTTCTTAGCCGCAACTGTATTGTATTAGTAATTGCCACAAAATGTGTTTGCCAAAGGATGGCCTAGGTCGAATGGAACTGTCCCACAGTGACTAAGCCGTGAAGAATCAACTTGACTGAGCTCGACAGTCACTGTTAATTTGGATACAGTTTCGTTATTGCATGGTTGCTAATCATTTGATAATCTTATTGAAACTCTAATGTATGAAGACATTCTCTACTATTAATGGTTAAAAACGGACAACACAGCATTTTAACTGACAACTCATCCACCGTGGTCTCTTTGGTGCCTACATCAGATACAATGAATTTATATTATAGTTGTCGCAAGGACCGAATGTTTGCTTCTCAAAAATGAAGACTGTAAAAACTACCACTTTTCCGGATAGTCTAACATGATTATACCCAAAACAGAGAAGCATTCGCCAGATTTCAGCCGTGTTCAGTCTAAAAAGCTGAATAATTCAACATTAAAATAAAATAGGTTGATTGAATTTGATCAAGAGACTATGTGCTAGGCAAAGAAACTGAAATTGAAACTACCGTTGGAAATAGTCCACCATTGGGAAGTAGTGCGTTCCACTTGGAATCCAAATGTAACTGACACCTTTTCAGAAAACATTCGAAGAAATGTTTATGTACGTCAAGTTTGTGAAATAGCGCTCCTCAATCTAATCTATGTTTCTGTTGCTTTCAAAGCAAAGACTGCCAAAATAAAATACCGTTAACAAGATATTTTATTTATTCATGAAATTTTGCACTTACTTTTCATTTTATAGGTGCACAACAA
>QNGE01000838.1:3923-20318 GCA_008508345.1 Paragonimus westermani
GTCTACCAGCTACGAAGCTGACGCTCTACAAAATGTGTGCTCGGCCTCAACGCGAGTATTGCACTTTCATTTATCGTCATCTACGCAAGTCTGATAGGCTTGTGTTAGAAAATCTTCAACGATCGTTTACCAAAAGCTTACTAGGATATTCCTCTTCGCTCACCTACAGACAGCGCTGTGAAAAACTTGGTATTCATTCACTCTGGTTGCGTAGACTGAAGTTGAACCCGACGCTGCTGTAAAAACTCGTACATTTGGATGTGATTACCACAGCGTTTACCGTCCACTTACAACACAGCCATCCATATAGTCTGAGAAATAAGTATTCCACCTTGCCAACCCCGATATCCCGGGAGAATATACGTGCAAACTTCTTCCTTGTAAAGTATTCCTACATTTGGAATAAACCTTCAAATAAAATCAGAGCCAGTAACAACATTCTGCGTTTCGAAAAAGGTTTGGACAGCTATCTTACGGTAGCAAACACAATGTCAATCCTCAAACTCTCTGTATCACCTGATGACCTTTTTGAGTGTGGTCCGAGGAACATTTGGCCGTCAGATGCGCATTACGTAGATAACCACCCTGCTGTCTAACGCCCCGCTGCATGTGAACGCGGCGCTTATTAGTAAGTTCAGCAGAACGACGTCATGCAAACTTTATTTATCAGACGCTCATTTCATGCGGCCCTCCAAACAGTTGATCCAATTCTCCGTTTGCCCGAATAAATCCTGAGTACACATCAAAACGCCACAACAAACAATAGATAGTGTTATATATTTCAATAATCATAGCAAAATTAAAAATATCGTATGAGTTATTTCTCAAGAACTCCGCTAGCACATTTTTTGTTATAGTAAATTTTATAACCACATATTTTCTCATCTAACATGTGGAATTACATTCTCCTTTCCGATCCCCATATTTTCCACTGAGCGAGGAAAATTTTCTACGACGGATAGGCGCACAGAACTCCGTCGTAGCTGGATAGTTCGCGAGATGTTCAACTTTTTGTCGTTCCCGGGGAATCAGCGAAATCCTGCGTTGGAATCTGCCCAATCGTTCGCTGGATTTTGCGAGTTTCCGCCGTGCCCCGCCAAACCGACCTACCTTGACATTTTCCGGAGGCTAATTTTATCCCCCAATAGCAAAACACTCCAAAGATGCGTTAGGAAATTCTTTTCGGAGTGACACTGAAAGATTTTAAAAAATTACTCATCCCACGACCTTGTAGAAAGTAAATTGGTGTACCATCCCGTTTGCTTTAGACCAAATCTGTGAAGCGACCGAGCTATCTCCTTCTCTGCTGCGTGCGTCAAAGTTTCCGTAAACTACATTCATTTGCCTTTGACCACGTCCTTCTTGACGGAAGGCTCCACGTTTTGCTACTAATACTTTATTCGTTTTTGTATGGTTTGTAAATATCTGCAGTGATCGCGCATAACCCAGCGTGCTTCTCACACATGCGTTTAGAATTATATATGATCAGTGAAAAGAGTTTCTGACATGCGGTACAAGTATTAATTTACTGACACAGCTTCAGTCCACAGAACATGCTTTTTCTGTGGAGAAATCTATATCAGACCCAAAAACATATCGTTCCTCAGGATCGCAGCTCAAAGATGCCCATCCAGTTGGTTGTAAGATGAATATATTCGCGAGAAAATGAGGAAGTATTAACGTGAAGCACATCGGTGGATGTGATGTTGATGTTTGTACGTCTGTTGCATCGCATTTGAGCTTGTTGGACTCTGGTTGCTTAGTGTTAAATGGTGGCTCTACGTTGCACTATATCTATTAAATACACACCACTGCTTACCATTGTGCCCACTTCAGCTACTGCTACCGTTTCCCTTATTCACTCCGAGCCCTGTAAGTTTCAAAATGCATTTTTCTCTCGAGTGGTTCATAATTCGTGCCACTTCTCAGTGCGCAAACGGTCGCTGTGTTCCCACATAACCAGTGGCCATTTGTGTGAGTGAGCTCACTTCCAGTTTATCGTCCCCTACTACTAAACGCCGCCCACTTATAGCCTTTTTGTATGAGCACACTTCTCGTTCAATTTCAGAGGCTTTTCAACTCATTTGAGATGAGGGATTTAATTTTCTTTTACACTGATTGAATTAGTACTGTATTAAACTTGATTATTATGGGTGGCTTCACCGTTTCTACGATAAATTGCCATTTTTGCCGCTGGATATTGACGAAGACATTTGCTGGATTGTGAGATTACGTGTATTTCTGTATGATCTTGAATCCTTAGTCAGCCGTTTATTTGTGTTCGAATTTCAACATTTGGCCTTGATACCTTACTTCTCAATGAGAGTGGTTGACAACGCTCTGTCCCCGCAGAATTCCGGCATTCTTCAAGAATGACGGAATCCGACATTGGAAGAATCACCACGTTCTAATAGTTATGGCGTTATCAAGGCTGATGATGTTTCCCTAGACCAGGAATCTGCAGCCGGACAATTGAGCGCCTCTCTGCCACTCGAGGCTGCAACAATGTCTCATGTAACAATCCCCTTTTGGACCAGAACCACCTAGGAACTTACCCGTAATGAAACCCTTCTTTCTATTAACCTCAGTCCTTTAAATTGTACACAGGAATCATTTACGCCCAATGTGTCAGATGTTTCTAAGACCCTCACCAATGAAAGGGTCCTACCTGAGCCGAGTGCTGTTAGTTATGACTGCTGGTGGCTCGTGACAAATAGCACTAATTAGGAATCCGATCTCGGGGGAACGTTGGGACGGTGGCAGCCCCACGGGAGATGTAGAACATATCCAAATCTACTGCATTTTCCTCCATTCGGCCTAATCATGTTCTGGTAGACGTTTTTAATGAAGTTTCTGCTAACCTGCCGGAAGAACGGCTTAGCTAAAAGACAGAGAGGCTCGGTTTGAGGCGTAGACCGCTGAAGTCCCACTAGGGATGATATGGTTTCGTAGAATCCGAATTAATCTCAGTATACGAGACCAGAGTTATTGTCGCGCCAAAGGATTATATCAGACATTCTCTTAAACAGCAGCCCCTACGAATAAACCCGTTTAGTCTGGACCCTATAGAGTCGTAAGAACGGGCTCTCAGACCATTAGTTTTTGAAGACAGTCTTCCGAAAACTGAGGTGGACAGCTTTGATTGGTTTCTGAAATATTTCACTTTTTCTACGTATACCTTGGAGGTGACTGCCTGGTTAACTAATCAAAAGGTGCTCGATTTTCCCGGGAACCGTTTTCAGAGGAGTGAATTTTAATCCTTATATTCCAAGTGATTCGTGCATGTATAGTTAGCTGCACCATTGAAAGCATAACATCCAGTTATTGCTTTCTGCAACCTGGGCCTGTAAATGCATTCCTTCAATATTTACCACAGTGTCTGCCGCATGCTCACAAAAGCTGGGGAGATGCGCGATTAGACTATCAGTTGAATCAGGGCTTTGCAGCAACATGCGATTAGGAGACACTTCTTGAAAAGCGGCAGCAGAATCAGGCACTATTAGCACCTAGATCAACCTATTCGGATTAAATATTGGATGGTATGGTACATACCATAGGCTGATACGATCAACGCTCTGCACGATCTCCATTATATAGTTCCCAGTGGTGTGGTTGGACATAACGGCTGCGCACTTCGATTTTAATGTAGTGTCTCTGAGTGACCCTTGCCTTAGTATGTACAGACGTCGCTGAAATATCGCACGATTGTCAGATGGTTGCTGCATCCCTGTACATAATGGTAAACTTGGTTTCTAGTGTCTATCGGAAAAACACAGAGTAGCCTACATTCTGACTGGGACTTTGTTTTTCCCCATTGACAGAACCACTTTTTTCAGATGCCCTACTCATCAAACTCCAACTCAACCACTCTTTGAGTCCTACCATGCAGAGGAACCAGCCATACAGCTAAGTGGATTGCATTCTGGGCAATTCCAGGTGTAGCACGAATTGCACTCCTGGGGCTCCATCCAAGAACTGTTCTAATAGCATACATTTTCTTTCCGAATCCCAATATTCGTTTCAATATCCAATATCCACGATACCATCAGAGTGGCTTCTTGCTAGGTGAGCTCACTGTGGCGAGTCCATCGGAATAGCGTGACTGGCAGTGTGTCTGAAGTATGAGCCAAATATACAGAGGCGACATCGCCATTGCCAAGAGGAATGAATTTCTAATACTGTGGCGGCATTCGATTTGGATTAGTCTGTCACAATAGCCGAAGCCAAAGGGCGCCTGCGCTTATCCGTCACTGCAATTGGCTTGCGCTGCACCGCTTGCAGTTTCACCCACACACCACATATCCAGCGTGAACCCGAAGGAATAAGACCGGGAGGTGTGCCAAGGGGGGAATTTCTAATACCACTCAATAAAACATCATTTTCTGTAACATGCGCAGTGCGCATCGAATGTCGACAGACACTGCGTGGCGAACTGAGCTTCTAAGGCGCTCCTTCGTCTACTACGGTGGTTTCCCAACCATCGTCCATAAGTGCATACATCTCTAGCCACTACATTTTGTTCGATAACCAAACCGTCACAAGGCCAAAAGATCAATCTTTGTAATGCTAAACTTTACACCACACTATACAACCTCCACCGTTGTCTCAGGCTCATGTGGTGAAAAGTTGGTAGTGGCCAGCGGTTGCGTAGCTTCTTTGAGGATCCAGACTGCAATCGCACTTTCCCGCTTGTTTTTCCTGTATGAATAACTCTGTGTACGCTTGCTATAAGAGACCTAATACGGATGCAGTGGCACTTTCTTTATTAGCGCAATTAATTGCACGCAGTGAATGTCTGTTTTTTTCTGATGACATATCTATTGTTCTATTCATCGAAGTCGTCTCACTTGAACCTTCGGGTGCACTGTTCAACGCACTCACGGGTTCTACGCAACATTTGTCTGGCGCCCTTTCGAGTGCTGCTTAGCATGCTGGATCCACCTTGCGCTTCCTCTCTTTCCTTCTTGATTGTTTCTGTTGGCCCCAGATCGGGCTACTGACTATTTATCATATTTCCAAGCATTACTGAAAATATACGATTTTTTCTCAGGCTCTGCTGCGTTCTTTCAGGTTGATGTTTGTCGAAAGTACACTTCAAGTAATTTTCAGAGAGTGTTTCAAATTGTTAGTCAGTGAGGGTCAAGCGCAATCTCACTTGCTCACTACACTTCACCGTGCATCAGATTATAGTGACGTCCATCACAACCAGAACTTAGGCACTCAACACAGGATCCACATGACGTGAACGTGTGACCGGATTTCAACCAAATAAGACCCCGTCTAATGAGTTTGACCGCATTCCGGGATTGACAAATGAACTGCACGTAGCGCAGGCTATATTCACTTTTGCAAATGGAGCAGTGGAATACATGGGTGCTCTGGCCAAACAACCACCAATCTAGCACGGCATCTGGACATCTTGGTACCAATCCTATCCAAATTGTGGACAGTAGTAGGCATCGGGTCAGATCAGTTGGTTAGTTGGCCATATCCGTAACTGGCTAAAGACATTCCTTTCTCAATGGGGGCCAATGAATCAGTGAAGATGGGCTCCCTACTAGAAGTCATCGTGTTATCCGCCACATCAGCTCGACTATCAGACAGGCTTTCACGCTATCGCCTGACTAACTAGATCAAGTCGGCAGGTCTATTTAACTCTTCTTATCTACGGAGTTGAGCCAGTGCGATAATACACACGCGCATTTAAGTGGCTTACCACTCCAGGCCACCGAAGTCAGAAATACGCAAATTGGTACCACGGAACTCTCCATGCATCAGAGATTGAGAGACCTACCGTGGGCGACCAAACTGACTAGTGAACACCTCTAAAGCTTCTCTGTATACTTCGCTCTGCCGCTACGATAGTAACCTCGTGGAAGCACTGTGACAACCCATCAAATAGTTTGACTTCGAGCTTGGACAGAACAACATCAAGAATTGGTCGTGTGAGTGACTCTTCCAGTGCCCAAGCGAAGCCAATCAAGTGGTTGAGCTGAGCTCACAGTTAGGATATGCTATTCTTGCCGCGTTGTTTCGGTCTTATTGGAACAACTTTTTATTCAGTGTTTGTGAACATCTGGTAACTCCTGCCCCAGCCCAAGCTCCTGTTCTTATAGTGCAGGTAAACTTTCTTGTCTCGGCTGTTTCGATGACTAACACAGTAGAGAATTCCGACGGAATGCAAGCTTCATACGTCATGTATATTAACTCCAGTCACTCTATTCCAGGACCAGATTCTTACATAGCTTTGGAAGTACCAGACATGCTGGAAGCATGAAAGGCAGAACATATATCACCAACCCCAGCCTGGTCTTTGTGAGCAAAATAATAAGAAGGACAAAAATTGACAGCATTAGGAGTAACGAGCATCATGCGATGACTGACGGTCTAGTACTGGAGGTTGGGCTCTGGGAGCGACATTAAGGAACAAAAGACTTTTCATCAGTGGCTGTACCTTCAAAGGATGGAAACTATTCCAGGGCGGACCTACCAAAGTAATGGTGCAAAGGGACAGTCGTCTTGAGATACCAGGCATCCTCACACGATTATTCACCCAAGAGATGCAGACGATTGGACACCTCAGGAGGGACAGAATTTCTCAAATATCCTGGAACCTTGTACACAAGTACTGTTAAATCACTCATAGCAATTTAGGATAAACCACTCGGCGAAATGTAATCGGCGATTTCAAAAACGGTGATTCTGATAGTCTGATTAATGGGACGATCCTTCAAGTCAGATAAGACATGAAAAATACGTGCGAAATGATCCAAATTCATACAGTATGTAATATTTCGTGAATAGATGGAAATTAACGCGAGACCAGAAGCCGGTATATCCGAATTGAGCAGTACACAACGAATGAACGACAATCAAACGCGTGTATTTGGATTACGCGCCGTATCAAAAGTGTACAACCTGAACCTCAATAATTGACGTGAAAGTATATGTTCAAGGATATTCATCACATCCACCACACGTTGAATAGGATTGAGGGTTCTTGAAGTCCTTTCTGGGTTTCCTTTGCAGTCTTGAAGACCTACGAATGATGTTTGTAATTTCTTGGTTTGAATTCGAATCTAGAGCAGAATCATCATTATCTGAAGTCACAACAGAATTTGGAACGAACTGACCTGTATCCTCAAAACGTATCTGATCAACGTGTCGATTATGTACAGATAAATCATCAACGTCTAGAATTCGGCGTGAGCATTTACCAAGATTCTTCAGAAGTAAACCAGATGACGGTCTGAAGTCATTACCACGATAAAAGGTAACTTCAGAGAGTTGAATACACATCAATTATGACCTCGAAGACCTTCCCTTGAAAAGTTTGGCGGGACTTTCATATGTAGTTGAATGACAGGCATTGCGATACTGTAACCAGACGTTGTCAACATCTTCTTCAAGGTCTTTGAAGGTAGTACACTAAAGGGAGGTTATAACATTTTTGAGTGTTTTAACCAAGTTTTCAGCCCGACCATTAGAGCAGGGATGTCAAACAGAAGTAAACAGATGGTTGCAGTTAATACCGTTGAGCCAAGCAGTTAGAAGAGTGGCAGTGAAATGGGTGCCATTGTCAGTCACTAACACAAGTGGGATACCTTCTCTGCTGAATATTCTTCTGACTGAGTACAAGGTGAATTCTGCAGTGAGCGCTGTTTTGATTGCCACTTCCGGCCACTTCGAATAGGAATCGATCACTACCAGCGCATAGTACTTGTCAAGAAAAGAAAAAAGAAACCATGGAGTCCATTTAAACTGTTAATTGTGGAATTCGTGATGGCAAGATGAACGACTTCTGGCCAGACGACAAATGTCAGCATCAAGCTCTAGCCACCAGCACGTCAATCTGGCCAGAGACTTCATCTTTTCAACTTCTCGATGTTCAGAGTTAGAGGAATAACAATTCTGTCATTCAAGCACAATAATCCATTTGGAGTGAGTGATAATTCCTCCCGACGCACATAAAATGTAGGAAATCTCCATCTGAATTGTGGGATCCAACCACATCCTAGCGCACTGAGAATGAGTGAAAAGTAACGTTGAGTATCGCGAATCAACTCTGCTCGGCTAACCGGCAGAGGCTGTGTTACAAGGCAATCGTTACTAGAAGTTTGCTCAGATGTATACGGAACACGTAATCCACATGTTTGATTTGGTTGGATGATTTGTGCACTACAGTATAGTCATATGCACTGAATGCTATGCTCCATCGCTGAATGATGGCTGCCGAAGAACGTGCCAATGACTTGCCAGGATTATAGATGAATTGTGTCCGACACAATTTTGAATGGTATTCCAAAAGATACTTGCGAAGCCGCTTCACTGCCCGGTATACCAGAGCTTCACGATGTGTCTGAGCATAACCCCTTTCTGCTGGACTAAGTCGGCGTGATATACACACAACTGGTTTGTTGTCCTGTTCAAACACAGCTCCGATTCCAACTGGAGAAGCATCATCAATCAACACAGGCATAGGTTTGAAAGAAAATGGACGAAGTATGGCATCATGTGAAAAAAAGTTTAACGATGAACGTACACACCGTTCATGAGTTGGAGTCCACGTGAACTGCTACTTAGAAAGCAAACGGAATAAACATTCAGATCAAATACATTGATTGGAATGCCTTTTTCTCCCTACTGAGATCCCTAAATTGAAATACCTTTTTTCACACATCAGACCCAAGCATAGCGGCCGCAGAATTTATTGGACATCTAACGTTTTGTATCGACGTTTTGGCCCCCATCAAATCAAAACGTGTCGGCTCGTATGTACAGGGTAAAATCCTTACTGCGAAAGAGACCGACAAACTGAAAATGCTTAAGTCGAGGGACGGAAGAACACTGGACTTTTCCCTGATGATGCAAATAAGCAAAATGTTCGGACACAGAACTTCAGACGCAACTCCGTCAAATAAACGAAGAGAAACTCGCGCTCAGTAGTGAGCAAAAATGTGCGAAACTAGTGCAACTGATGAGACGGAGAAATTCCATGAGGGACCCTGTTATAAGAATGATTACTCTCAGAGACAAAACGGTTGTCGATAACCCTGTAGCGATGTGCGAACTATTGAACTCACATATCGCTGCCTCGTTTAGCATAGAAAGCACCTCATTACCTCCTAATATCCCGTCGAAAACACAAAGTTTTGAGTAATGTTCTACTCGATGTTCGAAGTGTTCGTTCACAGTTAGCTAGCACTAAGCCCTCAATCCATCCATATATCGACGTCCGTCGATGATGGAAGTGCGGTAATTATCCCACTCTTGGACATGCAAAAGGCTTCTGATCGTATGCCTCATAAGCGCCTCCTGATCAACATAGCATCTTTTGACATACAGGATCCCTTGTATATCTGGTTGTCCTCATACCTTGAAGATCGCACTTAAAGAGTCAAAATAGGAGAACACTCCTCAACACCAAAACCAGTGACTAGTGGGGTGGTCCAACGAAGCGTTCTGGATCCGTTGCTCTTCTTAATGTACACAAATGATTTATGCGACATTATCACACATAGCAAGCCCTTTTTGTTTACTGACGATATCAAAATGGTTTACACATTCCGCCAGGGAAGTAACATCAATTTCTGTCTAAAAAATATACGACAGGACCTAGCGTCGTTGCAGTTGTGATGCAGAACATGGCAGATGTCGTTCTCAGCGAACAAATCGATCATCGCTTATGGTTGTAAATTACTTCCTGGTTGTAATATTGATACAGCCACTTCGGTCAGAGATCTAGGAATACGGTATTCAAACTCCTTCAATTTCTCTGAACAAGTATGCTTCCAGGTAGCAAAAACCAAAGGAACAATAGGCTGTATCAAAAACACCTTCAGTCTACCAGCTACGAAGCTGACGCTCTACAAAATGTGTGCTCGGCCTCAACGCGAGTATTGCACTTTCATTTATCGTCATCTACGCAAGTCTGATAGGCTTGTGTTAGAAAATCTTCAACGATCGTTTACCAAAAGCTTACTAGGATATTCCTCTTCGCTCACCTACAGACAGCGCTGTGAAAAACTTGGTATTCATTCACTCTGGTTGCGTAGACTGAAGTTGAACCCGACGCTGCTGTAAAAACTCGTACATTTGGATGTGATTACCACAGTGTTTACCGTCCACTTACAACACAGCCATCCATATAGTCTGAGAAATAAGTATTCCACCTTGCCAACCCCGATATCCCGGGAGAATATACGTGCAAACTTCTTCCTTGTAAAGTATTCCTACATTTGGAATAAACCTTCAAATAAAATCAGAGCCAGTAACAACATTCTGCGTTTCGAAAAAGGTTTGGACAGCTATCTTACGGTAGCAAACACAATGTCAATCCTCAAACTCTCTGTATCACCTGATGACCTTTTTGAGTGTGGTCCGAGGAACATTTGGCCGTCAGATGCGCATTACTTATATAACTACTCCGCTGTCCAACGCTCACCGAGAACAGCCCGCTTGAAACGGTTTGTTATATGGTTTACTCTCAAGATCATTTGGCACTTTGTTTACGGCGCGCTCACCAATCCCTTTGACACCCAACAGTATTTTAATGACATGTTTACCCATGTATATGCAATGCCCAAATTTCTATGAAATGTGCACTCGGCGCTTAATAATAAGTCCAACAGAACGATGTCATGTGAGCTTCAGTTTTCTCGCACATTTCATGCGGTCCTCCAAACCGTCGACTCGATTCTCCGTTTACCCGAATCGCGAGTGCATAGTTAAATACCACAACAAACAGTAGATAGGGTTATATATTCCAATAATCATAGCAGAAATAATAATATCGAACGGGTTCTTTGTCAAAAATTACATTCTCCCTCCAGAATCCCATATTATTTATTGAGCAACGGAATTTTTCTACGACATATGGACGCACGGAACTTCGTCTAAGCTGAACGGTTCACGAGATGCTCAACTTTGTGACGTTTTCCAGCAATCGGCGAAATCCTGCGTTGAAATCTGCCCATTCCTTCGCTTAATTCTTGGATTTACCGCCATGCCTCGCCAACGCCGATCTATCTTGACAGTTTTCGAACGCCAGTTTCATTCCCTTACAGCCAAAATTTCCGATGATGCGTTTGAACATCCTCCCGGAGTGACCTTGAAATATTTGAAAAATCGCCCATCCCACAACCGTGTAAACAGTGAATTAGTGTGACATCCCATTTTCTGAGACTGAATCGATGAAATGAGCCAACTATCTATTTCTCTTGTGCGTGCGTCAAAGTTCCATAAACTACAGTCATTTTCTCTTTGACCACGTATTTCTTGCAACAAACTTCACATTTGTGCTACTGTTTAATTATTCGTTTTTGTATGGTTTGTAAATATCTACAGTGATCGCACATAACCAAGCGTGCTTCTCACATATGCGTTGAGGAATAAATATTTTTATTATTATAAGATGAGAGAAGTTTGGAATGAAGCGGTAATAGCACTACAACGCACCTAACAAGGAGCGCAATTCGGATAGGTCTGTGGGTAAAGGTGCATTAACTAATGGGTTCAGACGTTTGGCATCAGGTTTGAATCCGTTACCGTCAACTAAGTAACCGAGACACCTGAAACTGATAACAGTAAAAGCGCATTTGTTTGGATTAACAGCAATGTTTATGTCAAAAACTGTTGGAATAGTTTCAAAAGACGAGAATCATGAATTAACTTGTCTGGAGCATGCACGATGATATCATCCTGATAAACTTTAACACAATCCATACCCTTCACAATGTTTTATTCATTACCTGCTGAAAGATAGCAGAAGAATTACTAAGTCCAAACGGCAAAAATCGGTACTGAAAATGTCCATTAGGTGTATTGGTTGTTGTTATCGGCATTGATGTCTTATCCAAAGAAATTTGTAAATATGCATCCTTCAAGTCTATCTTGGAGAAAACTTTGGATCCTGAAATCTTGTTCAGAATGTCCTCAGGTTCAGCAATAGTACATGTATGTTGCTTAAGGCATCGATTTACGGTAGGTCGATAATCTCCACATATTCGCAGAGTTTTCCCATCAGACTTCAAGGGTGTCACAGTCGGCGTGGCCCAAAAATATGAATCAACAGGCTCAATAACGCACTTCTCTACCGGCTCGTTTAGCACCTTCAATACCGGTTCACGGAGTCCATAAGGGATTATACGACGCTTCAGAAAAACTGGACCACCAGTTACTTCTAGTTTAACTGAAGGCATATTCTTGCCGCCCGTGGTCTTCGAGCACTTGAGAATGTGGTCTTTCCAGCTTGTTGAATTACTCGGTGGTACAAGCAAGGACACCTGGATATGAATCACTTTTAAAATCTTTAGCCCCAAAATGGATGGGCCATGATGAGTAACAACAAAGGTACAATCAATTGGCTTGGATTGTTCGCTAACGATCGGAATAGTAGCTGTACCCAAAACAGAACTGGAATGACCAGTTATTCCTCTTATGGTTACAGAACAAGGACGAAGTATGTAATCTGCATAGAACTGTGATAGATGTACTTTTGGTATAACACATTCTACACTGCTAATGTCAATAATAAAATCATGCCTCGTGCCACGTACTGTGAAAATGGTGTGAAGTAAATGCCCTGAAGTAGGTGAACTAACCGTCAAAGTGAAGGACTCCATCTTGTCACATGTAACATCGAATTCATTCTGCTCAGTTTCTATAAATTGACAATTTCTGTTAGACTTGCAAACACTCTGTAAAGACCTTGTTTCTCGCATTTTTGGCATATGGAGCTGCGGTGAATGCACGTATATCTGGAATGATTCTTGCCACATGAGGCACAATTCCCGAATCTGCTAGTGATATGTGTTGACTTTTGCGAAGAATTTTGAGAGACTGGCCAAGAAAAGTCGGTATCCTTTCATACAAAAATAATGGGAAAGCTGGTATAAGGCGAGTGTTACGGCAAGTTTCAGTAAAGTGCTAAAAGTGAAGATCCCAAATGAATTGTATGAAAATGTGCATTTCACGCATCCTAACATTATCGCACCTAATTAGCGTTTAAATGGTCCACGGCAGGTAAGTCACCTTTGCACGGTGAATCAGCATGGCGGTGAACAATAAGAACGTTTTCTGGAGAATATTCAAGAAGAAGTATCAGAACTCCCGGAAGTACCAGGAGGATCTCAACAGATTTTAACGGGAAACGTGTAACAGTTTCTTTAGCAATAGTTCGCAAACGGCAGAGAGTGCCAAGAAACAGGGAATAGATTTGCCGCCAGGTTGCCCGTACGGAAGTGTCGTGCATAAGTGTGTACACTGTGCTCGTCGGACGGTGGCCGCCAAACGGTAATATATTGGTACAATTCTTATGACACTACCCTTTAGATTCGCCGATTACGGCTGCAAGACATCTTGGGTAGTTCACTATCGTAGAGGGGCATATCGCATCGAGAAGGCCAAACTGGAACATTCGCACGACTTCCAAGTTGGACGGCCTAGCATATATCCGAGAAATAGACGTCTGTCGATGGCAGATGAGCGGCATGTGACTGAGATGATGCAGAACTTCAAAAGCACTCCTGAAATGAAGTTGTACGTTAGAAGTAAGTTCGAGATTAAGATGCATGCAGACGACTTACGCAATCCACGTAAGAAGCAGTGTGAGGCTGACTCTCGAAGCGAGCTGGTTAAATTACGCGATCTGCTGAAAGCGGAAGGACAGTACTGCTTTATGTTATGGGAGAAGTATTTGCGGTTCGCATTCTTCGTTCCGAAAGGTTCTTTCCAGCTGTGTCCTGAATTTACCGGCGTCATTTCGGCGGAAACCACTCACAAGTTAAACTACGGGGGCTTCATACGGTGGCACGCCATGTTGGTAGACGTAACCGGCATAGGTGTGACGTTTTTTTACTCACTGATGCCCAATGAAGCGACGGCCGGTTAACGGATATTTTTACAACGTATGCTGAAAATGTTACCTTGCACGTCAACAGTGCAACCCCTCGTCGTCGATTGTTCGCCTGCACAGTGGCGAGCAATTCGCGAAGTTTATTCTAGGTATGCCCCTGTATTTTGCCGTTTTCACTTAATGAATGATGTATCCCGGCGTTGTCGTCACTTAGTAGGCCTAGACACGTATACCAGTGGACACATAACATGGTATACACAGGGGACGTATCACAGTTTAACAGGTCACTGCAGGCTATCAAGTCTGTAAGCCAGGAAGCTTACGATTATCTTTGTAAGACATTGCTTGTCTGCAAATCTGGGTGGGCCCCTCATTTGCTAACAGGGACCGTTCTCTTCGGTAATTATACAACCAACGGGGTGGAGGACGATAATATGCACATTAAAAGTGCTGTGTGTGAACGTTCAACAGTATATGTGTTGATAAAACATTGTTGAACGTTCAAAGGGTATGTTTTTTGATCGTTTTTGCACTGCTGGTATACAACGTGTGATGTTGTTTAAACCGCCGGTAGGATATGAAAACCTCTGTGCACTTCTGAAACCGTTATCAGAATTTGCTAGATGTGTTTTTCTGAGGCATTTCGATAATAGTCGAATAGAAGACGTCAGTTACGAGAAAGGGATGTGGAATGTTCGGTGTGGAAAGCAATGAACGTTTCACATTGCCGTTGGTGAAAATATTAGATGTGATTGCAGCTTCTTCTCACAGTGGCTGATGCCGTGTAGCCATCTGGTCGCGGTTTACCGCATAATCGACAGGCCGATCGGCAGGTTAGCGGCGAAGTGTAGATGGGCATCACTTGACACTGTTACTTTGGGCTGCATAAGTGATGACAACAACAAAAAACATGTAGCGGCGATCCGTAAGATGAATGAGTTGTTATCCAGGCATCTAGATCTCATACTGCACTGTTCACTCCCTGGACGATAACTTGTGGTACGAGATTAAGGCACGACCAGCCGATAAATGATACGACTGCTTCGCCGTTCCACAGGAACAGCCACAGGCAAAACGGACTAGGAAATGCTTGATAACCAACTCAAATATTCCCCCGTGCAGCGTTTTCCCTCTTACATGTCATAAACGCCTGAACCCCTCCAAACCATTCATTAGCAAGGCGGCGTGTCAGTCAGATGAGTTGGGTCACACGCCTCGTATTCTCACCACTTGTGTCTCATTTGTTTCCACGGGGCACAGGAAGTCCGGATTTAAAATTCTAGTGACTGACGTTAGTTTGCCGCAGGTAGATGTTATAGGGGATCCCTTAGAAACAGCGCATGGTAGGAGAGTGATTACGGGCGGCTTAAAACAATTCCAAACAATGATGAAGGAATGTATTGTAAGGAAGATGGCCTTGAAGCCGGTGAACAACGACGTTTATCAGGTATGCTACCTGAAGGAAGATCCCGTGGGTCCAGTTCTCCAAGTGCCGCTTTTGGCACCATCACTCGTGTACTGACTACCAGAATTCTGACGCCGACTTCATCTGTCTGGATTGTGAGACAAATCAGCAGCCAACGTGAACCACGAGAACGGCCCTACTGTTCTTCTCAGGACAAACTGGAATGATCCCACGGCTCTCTTCATGGCCATTCACAACCTGGTTTCCATCACGAGCCCTGCGCACTTATTGTTAACATGCGTACAATTGTTCCCTTGAGGCAGACGATGAGGGTCACTGAGTCTTGTTTTTAGTGGCCTCCTCATGGGTCCACAATCGATAGGGCACAGGGTTTACCGTGGATGGGCGATTAGGGCCACTGAGTCTCATTCCAGTAGCAGTCTATGTATGTACACGTGTATGTGTACATATACGTATATGCATATATGTTTATATGTATATGTTTATATAAGCATGTAAATATATGTACATATATTTACGTATTTATATACATATATATATATACACATATATACATATATGTATATATACAACTATATACAAACTGTTGTGGAAATGGATATACATATCTATGTAAACATAAATATATATATACATGTATCTGTTTCCGCAACGGCATACACATACATCAGTATACATGTACATATATATACATGTATATATATGTATATATATGTGAAAATATAATTCCACATACATACCCATATGAATAAGTTCATCAATATATATTCATAGTATACACGTATATATGCATATACCTATGTGTACATATAAATACATATATATATATAGGTACATATAGGTATGTGCTAATATATATACGTGTATATATTGTAACGCGCAACCGAAACCAGCGAGCGCGCACGGATTGAATTTGAGTTGTGTAACGGGGCGTGCTGCTGTGTTGTCGGTGCCGTTTTAGCTTTCGTTTGTGTAAGTCGTGTGCATGGCTTACTGGGCCTTCGGCTCATGTTTGTTCGTATTGTTTCTCTTTTCAGAACTGTTGCTCGAACCCCTACTTCGGAAGAGCGCTGTCCCCTGGTGCGTCCACGTTGCCCGAAGGTTGGTCCGCGAA
>QNGE01000838.1:25820-58106 GCA_008508345.1 Paragonimus westermani
CGATCAATTACGAACAACGCAACGAGTAGACGAGAAATATATCGTCGACACGTAAAACCGACGAGAGCGAGCGAAGAGCGAGATGAAACGTCAACACAGCAAAACGTCACGCGAGCGGGCACCGGAGCAGAAACGTTCGAGTGCGCGGGTGATCTGCCCGTAACCATACTCGTTCAAACAAAAGTTTAACCGCATACAAAAGTGGTGGAAGGGGGAGAGTACAAATGTTAACTGTAACTTCAACACAGTTAGCCATGAACAAATAGGGTCGCTACAACCGTGCTGCCTGAGTTTGGATCTGGACAATAAAGTCACGGACTGACTGGTGTGGTTGGCGCTCCATGATATTGAAGTTGGCTCGCTCGGCGACCTCAAAATTTACGGGAGTCACATGACTGAGCAGTGTTTTCTTCATGCGCTCGTATGTGAAATCCATCAGCGAATCTGGATGAGATAAATTCCTCAGAAATCAATAGGCCTCTTTTTCTGCTCCCGAGAAGAAGAGGGCTGATTTTGTCTCCTCATTTAGGCTGGATGCGGTCCTACTCCATAGATCAAATCGTTCAAAATAATCCTAAATATCACGAGGGGGTGAATGAATGTCCAAATTTTTAAGAAGCATAGAAGCATTGTTACTAAAGACTGCCGCGACACCAGTGTGATATTCCGTGGATAGATAGAACTGAACGCCAGGCCAGTAGCCGGTATATCCGAATTGAGCAGAACACAACGAATGAACGACAATCAAACGCGTGTATTAGAATTACGCGCCGTATCAAAGTGTACAACATGAACCTCAATAATTGGCGTGAAAGTGCATACTCAACGACAATGACAAAATTGCAATATGTGCCTTTAACTTGGATGTTATTCAATCAGGTACTCAAAACAACCGGCAGATAAAGGCGTTTGAAATGGAACAACCACAAAGGACCGCCGGTCAGCGAAAAATAGGCCCATGCGAACAATGAGGCATGGATGAAGGCGAGAGTGTGACAGACAAGATAAACCAAAGAGAATTCCAGTTGGCATGCAGCGATTGTGGTAAAAAAATAAGAAAACCAAAATTTTGTACGTGCAGCCACGATGAGAATTTCACCATGGCTATTCACTGCATAATTGATAAAACAACTGACGGTGATTTTCGGATCCATCCTCAACAAGCAAACCACACAAGCTTCAACGAATTCAACCTACTGTATTATACCGGACGTAAGGTGGCAAAGATATCCAACGAACTCAAAAAAATCCAGAAAAGCTTTCAGGGGCTAAACCTATGGAAAACTAGAAACATCCAACAATCCGCTCCATACACAGCCACCGAATGGTACAAAGTCAGCATTTCCGTACCAGGCTGAGCGGGAGCTCCTGAAAGACGGAACGCGCACACGAGAAGTGTATTGCCAACACAAATAAAATCAAACAAGTGGTGTCCATTTACACAAAATCAACTGATGCGAGTTGTGCATGAAAATAACTAAATACTATTGCACCCAATAGCTCAAGGCGAATCATATAGAAAGATAGAACCTTACAATCGGTCCTTTTTAGTTGATCTTTTGCCGGGGGCATTTACCCAATTTGGCCCATGAAAACCAAACTTCCGGAGTTTACTGTTGTCCCAAAATTGCGTCTTAACTATCATTTAATATTAGAAAGCGCCCCAGGATACCGGTGAGCCCGGACGCCTAGTGAGGTTGCTGGCTACGGTTGGATTGGTAGTAACGTTTTTCGATATGCTGGATCTCGAACAGTCGCGTCTATGACACAATGAGCATATATTTAATCCTTAGTCCGTTGAGCAACTGACTTCGGTCGAAAAGCCATCACAAAAGCAAGTTCGTTATTAACGAAGAGCTTTCTACGAGAAAAATGGTAAAAACTAAGGGCGGGAAAAAATAAGCCATGAAAATGATTTCATAAAATTTACGAAATCCCTGAACATAGCCAATTGCAACGAGTCACGCAATAACGAAGTGATAAATCGTGAATGAAATGAAGTGTACACACAAACGTGGGTTCAGCAGTGAAAAGTGAGGACATTGGCTACGCAGGGACAAACCTCGAGCAAACGACATTAAGACCTGGCAATATGTCCAAATCAACGCTCTTTGCAAAAAACAATTTATCGCGCATGTAATTCGACTGACCGGGTCACGCTTTGCAAATTGATACCAAGGGGATTTTGAGTGTAATAGATAGGACGGAATAAAAAAAATAGGTGGCTGGCGTAGACGACGGTGGTTTTCAATAGCCAGTCAACTGTTATACAGATTTCGGTCTAGATTTGTTCATCAAAGGAGTCGGGTGAGTAATTTTATAATAACTTGGAGCCAAGAGAACCTGCATTGTCTGCTAGTTAATGTACCGCTTGTTCCACAAACCACTGGGCATGATAAGTGAAATGGTAGAGAATGTGGATAGCCATTTGATACGTGGTCCCATAGATAAGACGCTGATGTCCACGTATGTCTGTGAAAACCTGAGACCAATATTTGTAGGTACCGCCAGTATTTGGAAAACTGCACTGAACCTAGTGCAAGGAAATTTGTTTCAGCAGTCAAGGTGAGCCCTCACAACCCGATGCAAATACAGATGTCGCTGGGTTGCATCGCTTCAGCGAGCAGCTCATGAGAATTAGCAGCTAACGGTCTGGTTCTCACGATGTGCTGCAGCAGCTCCGGTCGGAAACTCTTAGCTGTAAGCAGTGTTGATGGCCATTTCAACAACGCAACCGATGACCGTAACTCATTCACCGACCTACTTCTACAGATATTTGTGTGGAATGGTCGACCATTTAAGGCGTGTGACCCACTTTCCCACGAATATCTGTCATTTTGAAAGCATATTTTTCCCAAATCCGACAAATCAAAATTGAAGACCAAAATCGGTATAATGTAACATACCTACACTGAGTACGTGAATGGCCTGAAACAAATTCGCTTTGGCACAGTTGGGATGCCGATACAATCACCAACTGGTACACGTTAGGTCATCCTGTACCTAACGGGCCTCACTTCTTGCTATGAACATCGTTTGTAGCACCACGCATCCTGTCACACTCAAGGGTACGCGTTTTGTTGAGGGCGACCGTGGATCGACCTGTGGAGTCCACAGCGATTCGTGACGTACGGCAATCGACACGCTGTTGCCTTGCATGCCAAAGCCCCAAGGTCAATCGATATACGAGCAGTCAGCGTAGAGTACCCTATTTCCGACCGTCAAATTGGGCACGTTCAGCTGGACCTCATCGGACCACTTCCAACTCCTCAGGGCTACATTCCTCTTAGGTGTGCAGGCTGATCCACTCGCTAACCAGAATCCATACCACTAACAGACCAGCTAATGGTGCACATCGCTTGGGCTTCTGTAGAACTGGTTATCGTAAGTTCCGGTTTTCTACTGACAATTACAGGTGATCGCGATACAAGAACGGAGTCAGTGCTGTTTACAGAAATTGCCAAGTTGTTAAGCACCTCATTTTTTACACCCGGTTGAATCGTGTGCGAGGGTTCAACATGAGAGCATCCGTTATCCAGGATTGAAAGCTATGAACAGAAGACGGCGATGGAAGTCTACTCGATTCACCACTTATCCAAACACCGATACAACAGAAGACTTGACGAGCAGCCAATCCAATTATCGCGTTCAAGATACAACATCAAGATTGGACGAACGGTCTAAGTGTTGTATCTTCCGTTATTTGTCAGTTTGCTTGTTCCCCACTCCACAAATTGACATACAGTTTGTGACTTCGAATATGCTAATATGATCAGCCAATGACAGACTGCAATTTCTTCAGTACTGTTGTGTATCCATGAATTCGGCGTCTCAACTCATGAAGAACAACTAATTACTGTCACCAGTACCAGGTCTTCTTATTATTTGCATGGGAGGTTTCAATTCGATTACGATTTGTAGAACTATTCGAAGTCCCTAATTTCGAGTATCGCAAAAAGATCATATGGGATCTGGTATAGTGAGATCACCTCCAAGATTCGAGAAGCTCTTTAAATCTCCGTGAAGTTATAGTAACATTTTCACGAATACTGTAACTATACATGCTGCCGATTTGATATGAATTTAATATGATTTACTGAGAACAAACTTACTGTGCTGGAGTGGACAACTGACTGCAATGAAGTCAAAACGTCGTCAGAATATGAAACAGGAAGAGTCCATGCGCTCAAACAATGAAAGACGGGGTTAGTATAGACGAACGAGCCCTTTTTGGTCACTTCGAGGTAAATGTCTGTTAAAAATGCAGTTCACAGCGGCACCGTGATTCACACTGAGTCGCGCAGAGATTGCACGTGACATGGTATTTTCTTCCGATGTTGCCTGTATGGTGTATAAAAACTTGGACCGGAGGGTAAAATGTGCGGGTTCCGCTGATATTCAGTCTGTTTCTTCATTAATGTGGTTTACAAAAAATACTCAAAGGTTGCAATGAACTGTGACCGATTGTTGGCATGATCTTGATGTGCTGAAGTGTATTGGACTCGAATGGTCGTACATTGCCAAACTCCGTTCGAGCTAAAATCGATCCCACAATGTTCCTCATAAATCACGATTTCATCTGTTCTACAACAAAGCAAATAGACTTAATTTGTATTTGACTAGTCGAGAGGGTTACATCTCTATCATCATATAATTTCGTTCATGGGAAGCGCGTAGCAAACAAGCCTGCTTCCAGTACTGAAAAAAGCCCTTCCACGGACCTCTGAACACAGCTAACGGTTCACGATTCCGAACACTGATGGACGGAGTACCTTTTAACTGTCGCGCCGAACATCAAATAAATCCTGCAGGAAGGCCCGGGAATCACTTAATCAGGGCCAATCTATGGATGAACTTGTAGTTCTAGGTTCATGAATTTGTACGCCAAGGTTTCCCCAACCTTATGCTACCGTGAATCGGAAGTCGCGGGGAGAAAACGATGACTCTGCAAACAAACTTTATTTATTGATTTACTCACCGTTCACAACAGACTTCAACGTAACAGTTAAGGGGTGCTAGGGAGCTGGACGTGAGAGCACCTTGAGCACAACCGCACAGCAGCCGCCAGAGTGGAAGAGTGCGTCGACGGAAAATTCCGGTCGACCTTCAGAATTCAAACAAGCGTTAGACTGGTTAAGCGGCGTTCCTAACGGCAATAGCTCAACATTGTTATCCCAGTGAATGCAACCTACAGGAGTAGAGATAGTGCGAATTCATTATACAGCTGAGAGCATAACTGCGATACTTATGCCGGCCCACTAACTTTGATACTGGTGGTTTGAAGTAAATTTACATATATAAGGTAATGTGAACAGGCACGGTGGTACTAGCAAGGCAAATCTCACGTCGCGCGGAGTTTAGAATTTTGGGGATGTTGAAGGTGATCTCACTACAAACCGTTAGACTACTCGGTGAAGTTGCAGGAAACACCTAATTTAATTGACATTATCAACCCCGACTACGACGCACATGGGGCGTCCGCTTCGACACCTACGTGGGAATATGCACAATCCAATGTTAGGTTCCGTAACCTAAGTAAATGCTGCGTTTAAGCGGTACGGTTTTGCGAGACAATCGGGAGTTAGACCATTTCATGTCAGGATATCCAGTAACTACGGACCCAGCTGGAAAACGTAATACAATCAGAGTCAAACTGTGAGCCACGTGAGTAAGATTCTCATTCTGTTCACCCTCAAGAGGGATTCCGACAACCGAACGCGTTTCGCAGATCAAACAACTGCAGAGGGCACACAACACAAATAGCTCTTAGACAACTATCTATAAGTCCTCTCTTTGTTTGAAACGGCTAACACAGGTCCATGTGTATAAGGTAGATATGCAGATATTTTGACGCCTACTATAATGAACTGAGTCAGAGCAAGCAACCGATAACCGCCTAGTGGTGTGGGCAAACCGCTGACTTGAACAAGTCATTAGCGGAAAAATATGAATGGTTTTTAATAACTTCAAGAAGGTGAAAACACGACTAAACAGTAGAAGATCGTAAGCAGGATCGGCATGCTTTGTACAGATGCACAGAAAAATAGCGTATGAGTGGATTTCTACCGGAGTTTGGTTTTCTATGCTCATCCGAATGATGGTGGGAAGATCGAGTTGTACGAGACTGTGAGCGATTCACCCTATCTTCACCAACTATCTTTACATATAACTGAACTGCTGTAATGGTGTGACAAAAGTTCATTAAGCATCTCAGATTGCAGTTACAAAGTCTTGTTTGTGAACGCATTTTGTCAGTTGTACTACAACGCATAGTAATCTGTTCACCTTACATTCGTGTGATACTCAGAATTAAGGACTACGAATAGTCCTAGAAATCGTAATTGAATTGAAACCTCCCACGCAAGTAGGCAGTTGTTCTTCATGAGTTGAGACGCCGAATTTATAGATATACAACAGTGTTGAAGAAATCACAGTCTCTCATTGGCTGATCGTATTGACACATGCAAAGTCACAAACTGTATGTCAATTGGTGGAATAGGGAGCAAGCAAACTGGCGAATAACGGAGGCACAACACTGGGACTGCTCGTCCAATATTGATATTTGAATTGGCTGCTCGTCAAGTCTTTGTTAGGAGGCCAATTCACCAAAACAATCTAGTCAGGACATTGGTGACGGCTGATGAAATCAGACAGCAACAAAGCACTGAGGCGCACGTCGGACCAATAAGCAGGAGACGTGCAATTGAGTGTGGGTGTCACGCCAGCCCTAGAAACTAACGCCTATGGAATTGGCCTTACTTGATCACTTGGACACGAAGTAACGTACACAAGCAGACAGTGATTCAACAATTAAATGGCCATATTTGGCCACTATTTCATGATATATATTTACAGGCTTTTCATTCGTTTGGTCAAACTGGTTTTTGGCAATACAGCGTGTTTACCGCAACCGTGTCTTTCTTGTCTCCGCGCAAGTAGACTAGGGGAAGTCGCATAGCAGAACCCAGGTCTAGCAGTCAAGCCGTATTATAACGTTTGGCAGGGGAAAAACGCTTTACATCAGTCTTCTGTTGTGTCGGTGTTTGGATAAGCGGTGAGTCGAGTAGATTTTCACCACAATTAGACGACAAGTCTCGTCAGATTGACATCGGATAATGGTAAACATCTGCACACCACTTGCGATGAGTCGAACCTACGCACGTCACGTTTCGATAACGTATAACACGTGCGTGCGGATCAGTTCAAACGCAAGTGGTAATAGATACAGTCTATAAAAAGGCTGATGGAAACTGCCGAAACTTCGAAGAATCTGGTCCCAGAGAAACAAGGCAAATACAATAGATGGCAAGGCCATCTAAATTTCTGACCGTAGGGATTTAATATGGAAAAAGGTGGATCTACAACTGATCGAAACGACAGGATAATTCGACCTCAACATATAAAAAAACGGAACAGATTTTATAAAAGCAAGGAATACACCGGAACGCACAAGTACGTCAACGAGAGTGTGCGATAAAGTGCTGGATGAAATATTACAAAAGTAAAGAAGAAGATGAATACAGAAATTAAGAGAAAGTAATACCCATATACATTTATATACATGGCTAAAATGCACCTCGCAAAGCACTGACTCAGCATACATGGGACTCTTCAGCCCACTTGAGCTCATTTGAGATCATAACCGAATTAGATTCTCGGTGCAACAACTCGGCAAGTTGACCGATTGTCAATTGCATCAGTTGAGCGCGATCCTCACTCGGACCAGCAAGCCCGGATGGAGTAGCGCTCGCTCGACGTATGCCTGCTCCGATCATGCAATCGGAGGACCTGTGTTCCCCAAGGTAAACGTGGGTCTGAAATGCATCGGTGTGTTTGGATTTCGAATGAGCCGCGTGTAGCGCAGCCTCAATGCTGTCCCGAACAAGGAACCGATGTACGACGCTAGGTCTGGAGCGGAAAGGAAGGGTAAATATAGACGAAAACAGTAGTGCACAGTGACTTCGAGATGGGACCTCAGAAAACCGACCATGAAAGCGAAATGCCCGGGACCAATTCGCTTTCTAGTTCTGATAACCAAGAGTGTCGACCAACGACAGAAATTTACGCAGGAAACATGACCAGCAAGAAGTTGTCATCGTTTGCCACATATTACTCGTGTTTTGCTGACGAATGTAGCAACATGGTTAATGGTATTAGCGTTTGGTCAATTTGTGAAAGAACAAGGGATTCAGTTTGAAAAAACCACAGTGGGTTGCTCAAAATCTGGAGCAAGGCACTAAATGCAAGTCAATAATATGCCGTAAGTGTCGCTGGCATTACCACAAATATATATGTGGCATACACAATCAAGAAATCTCAGGTACTTAAGCAATTCTAAGGTGCTGTTAAAGTAAATGTGGATACATCTGAACGGTATTCATTGGAAAAGTGAATAAACAATGCGATGTGTGTTCAGGCCTTTCTATAGACTGCTTATGAGTCATCTTAGCTCTCACCTTCCCTAGTTTTTTATCATCAGAGCCGTGATTGAGTTGTTTGCTAAATCTCACAATTTGAGGCCAACACCTTCACATTTGCGGCTACCTGCCTGTTTGTCGTGGCAGTGACCCTCATCCAGCTAGTCTCTGAGGGAGGCGTGTAGTAAATATGTACTAAATACAACCAATTGTGAATCATGCTGACTTGTTATCCTATTCTTATCCATACAGTTTATTTTTGTAGTCAAGACAAGCTATTACAACTGAAGAGTAAACAACTGAAAATCCGCAAATTCCTCTCTAAAGTGGGACAATCATGGATGTATAATTCTGTTATTCCGGTTCATGAATTCTGAACGTTCAATTAACACCGGTCATTTTCGTCCTATGCAACTTGGATTTGAAAAAGTTTTATCGAAGGTAACTGGATTCAATAATGGTGGGATTTGCTGGGGGAAAAGTGAATGGAATTCAGCTCGTTTAATTGTATCCAATCACACACACTCACAAAACGGCTGCGTCACGGGACGACGTAAACCGGCACACAAAGAACACACCGCATTGAATAAGTCAAATCCAGACACTGGATAAAAACCGCTCTCCTGAGCTCGCCACGAAACAAGCTAGGTGATGATTTAACAGGTATATTTTACACAGAGCAATTACGATAGTTGCATTAAACTGTGGTGCTTGAAAATGGCAAGTTAAAGGGGATTTTGTGTATTAGTTTATCGTGTCATTTTCCAAGGTGCTCATAAATGAATTAACCAGAAATCCACGTAAAGGTTTTCTTCACCCTATTTTTGTAACAAATTTATACGTGTAGTTGAAAGCGATCGCGTCTTTACTCCGATAAAGCAATATATGTGCACACTGCCTTTTCATAGTTTATTGAAAGATCTGAGAGTAGAAAGACTGTCCTACGCGTGGCATTTTACTTCCGTGGATCAATGAATGTTCAATGCTCGATCTTGCATCATGTGTCTCGCATGAAAGTTTTCCGCCCATTAATATGCCCCACTGTTGATTTCCAGTCAACTCTTACTCCGTACAACCACCAGCCTGAACAAGAAGGAGAACAATCTTCCTTGTTACGTTCGTTCTAGCAATTGTGAGATGAATGATAAAACTAACAACGGTAATGAAGACCACTGCTAAGTAACGTAGAATAGGTCACAAATGTAACACAAACACGTGCTACAGTTATGTAAAAGTATCGAGCAAAAACAAAGCCGGAAACAAGATACTATGACTAGTTTGAAACGGGAATTCGCATTCTAGAATTTGGAACCCAAGAGAGACTGCTTACGACAGCCGGTACATATACACTGTGATTTGATGACAAATAGTGCGTAATCACCAATACTGTTTGTGGCAATGTTTCACCTATTTCAACCAGAGAGCTTTCGATCACTACTGTCTCGGTCAACTAGCCTTTACTGAACAGTGTGCCTGTGTGAGCAGTACGACAGTCCATTGACGTGTAGTTGAGTAATCCTTAATTACCCGTCGACGGATTCGTTAACGAAAATATAGTCCATGGTGGTTGGCTAATATACTCTGTGTGCAGATAAGACATTCACAGCGTTGTAAACTGCTTAGTGCGAGCGCTGACAGAAAAAATTGCAAGGCAACGCTGTGGTCACGGAGTAAACTTGTACTGACCACTTCACTGAATAAAGTCGAAGATGTTGTCAGTCATGTTAGGGACGAGACAAACATCCATGCCGTTGATTGCAAACGCTATCGTGCATACGAGTATGTCACAGTCAGTGGTATAATTCCATCCCATAAGACTGCTAAGTCGACCCTATGAAGTTCAATTTTATTTCGTTCTTTTGACCCGTTTTATTGACTCATACAACTTATTAGTATGAGGATACCATGGTAGCCGAAGCTATAATATCCAGGGATATATCACGAAGCTGGAAAAATACGCACGCACGTGCCATACGAATTATTGAAACGATCAGTCATGTGAATCACATCAGGTGCCTCAGAGTCAAGCGTACACAGCCGTGGCTACGATGGGTTGAACAGATAGACCACGATTACAGCACGGTGATAGTACTACACATTGTACCGAGGGGAAAACGAGATGGTAAGTCACCGAACGTGTTCACCAGGACATACAACTATCAGACCACTGTGGCCGTCACGAGTCACAATGAGATGGTAAATATCAACCACTCTTGAAAACGAGTGTGAAAAGGAGGTTATACTTCTGAGACTAACCCCTTTGGCAGTGGGTTCACTGGGGTAAGCACACTAACCTCCAGTATATACAGTCCCTTAGGGGCAAAACATGGCGATTAAAATGGCTACTTGTACAAAAGGAAGTACGTAACAACCATCAGGTATCAGTAAGGTATTTTGTGAAGCTTAGTGTCCTATCACTCGAAGACCGCAGTTGTACAGAATCAGAGCCTTCTGTGAACCACTTAAAACCACCAAACGATTTGACAAAATAACATAAACGCAGTACTCCTTATAACAGAATTTCATACATGCCAGCACGTAAACTCACCGTGTCTGTCCGATGCGGTGCATGCGAGCGATTGCCTGTGCCTCGCGACCATGTGAGAGGACAGGGTCAATCAGCAGTACGTGGTTCGCGCTGGTCAAATTAAGTCCATTCGCACCCAACTGGATTGGCATGAGCAAGATCCAAGTTACTGAGCCCAAATACTGGAACCCGGCCAGCCGACCTGGGCAACAAGCGTCCCGCGGTTGAAAAAGGGTAGTGTAGGATAAGTCGTTTTGGTCCAGAGCTCCAGCAATTGTGATCAGGACGGATAGCCACTGAGTGGAATGAGCGCAAGGTAATCCGACACAAAAGATATCTTGAGTATGGGATAAAAACTGAGGAAGAATCCTACCGCGCACGAGACTGTTGCCCCTAATTAAGCAGGTGGACTAATTCGCTGCTTGATTATCTCCACCTTCTTTAACCACTCGAAAATCCACTAGGGGAAAACCAGGCGAGCTGTCGATTAACAAGTAGGATTCAAACTCTCAAGAGTTTGTTAGTATGGTGAATCTAGCAGGTACACATGTTCAAGCGACAGCATCGAAGAGGAAAGACAGTTTATATTCAATACACTCGTTGAAAATGGCTATCCGGAGCAATTTATTCATGAAAATATGTTAACAAGCGCTAAGATAGATAACTTAGACGAAATCGCATTAACGTCACGAGGTACACATGAGTTGGTCAACGTTTTACACATCGCTGGATCGTCACAGATGTGGTGTGAGTTTGGTTCACAATACAGCCGTAACATTCGTCAGCTGATATAACGTAACGACAACCGCACGTTTTAATCAACACCGTCAAGAATGATAAGCATTGCGTAAAAAACCTACCTGACATTTACACACAAAACAACAACGTGATCCTCTCCAGACGAAGAGATTCAACGGCCGTGTTCAAATCTGACACGGCACTTGGCGGTTGACAATTTCAAGTGTTATGCTACGACGTTCTTACATGTTCAAGTCGCTTGGAATATTTTCTACTTTGTGCAATTGACGTTCGATTTCGAGGTGACGACGGCAAGCAAGAAATTTAATGGTGGTTCGACTCAATTTATTCGAGATAGTCGTCCCAGACTTTCGTCCGCTAGTGAATCGGATCAAAAAAGATCGCACGTAGTCGGCTTTACCGCTTGTTTCATCGGTATGAGATCGAACTCCTGAACATCTTTGGCGAGTGATTCAGCTTTGAACCATTCCCATACAGTCCTTGGGCCTTAGTTGCTGGAACGTTTCGAATGCCACACATGACACTTGCAGCTGTCATCTAATGTTGTGTTCTCAGAGTGGACAAACAACTGCGATGGTGATTCTCCCAAAACGTTCATCTGATTGACCACATTGCACCGGACCTACGGAAGCTGTTCGCCTATCATAAGTTGAGTGTGTAGCCTTTGAACACCCGACCCCCATCATGCTGCATCCATCTTGACCTTGGTAGACTCAAATTTTCACGCGGCCCAGGCTACTCACACGTTTGTCTGGTGGTATAACCGACAGGTAAGGGTGTTCCGGTTATAACGGAACTCATACGCTATTTTTAAAGTTGTCATAGCAAAGTGAAACCTTGGCTTATGTACGTTTATCATTTCCTTTCGGCATTTTAAGCTTTTTTTTAATGTATCCTGCTATCCAACCACCAAACAGCCTTCACAACACATCACTGACAGTCACATGGAAACGAATGCTACTAGTTGGAGCTAGCTTGCGAATACACGCGTAGTCGCCATTGATGTACCGTTTGTTAACGTTGTCAACCGGCAGTGACGCCATAACAACCTAGCGGATTAGCCTGGCGCAAATGAGCATACCTAGATTCCGACGTTGCTATAAGAAACAACATCCAGGAACATCTAGAAGGCTGGCTGTATCCATTAAAATCTAACACCACTTAGTGATCGGTTAACGCTGACCAAGGAATGTTTACATCGATGCTCAAAAAGATGTCCAGATATTATATCGCAAGAGGTTTACTATAGTGTGACACACTACAGTACCTCTTATCGTTTAAAAAACTCGCCCGTTCGGTTAACACGCACCGATGTATCTGAGCGGATGATGGTAACCTGGAGGGCAGTTTTTCACGAAAACGCGAGTAAGGAAGAAATATCTGTGTAAAGCACTCGATGGGGAATGCCGTTTGTCTTTCAAGAATGTGCGACACTTTCGGTCAGAACCTACGCAAGTTTTCTTCATTCTGATATATATATATATATATATATATATATATATATATATANCGAACAGCAACCGGAAGCATTTGCTTTCAGTGAAAGGTGGTCATTCTTATATATATATATATATATATATATATATATATATATATATACCCAACGTAGGAAAACCCACATGATGGAATGAACGGCAAAGGAACTTCGGAAGATGGCTTGGAAATAAGGGCAACTACTCATGCTATATATGTTATATATACACGCACATAAGCAGCAGCCGAGACAATCAATACCTACCGTGGATGCGAGGTCACAACAGTGACTCTTCTTGAACACGTCCAAAATTCCACTGTTCCAAGAGGTAACCTCTCCGCAGTGCGAAGTCGCAGGTAATATTACAGCCGACAAACCGAATAATGAACGATACTTGGCAGAGATCAGCAAAGCAACCGATACAGAGAAGTAAGTGTGCTCGGGTGAAAATGAAATCAATAGACGACGAAAGTCACGTACATGTTACTTCTAGTTCGCGTCAGCTAAGCGATGCCAAATGTTTTGATCAGTTTCATTTGCCAACCTGAACCGATGTGATACAAGATGCCAAACCACTAGGATTATCAATTGCTCGGCATTTGCCAAGTTGTCGACCCCAAGCCAGTGTTTCGCAACAAAAAGGAGATTTTTCCGGGCTGAGATGTGACAGCAATCAGAAACTATCCTCACTTATGCGGGCATAAAGACCCTTGTGTCACGATCAGTGTAACACGGCAAAGGATTGACCGCTATAATCCATATTTGCTGTATGAAGTTAGATCGATGGGTGCAGTTTTTTCAACTTTTTTCTCCATTTGACCGCAGCCTTCGTATTCAGATAGATTTTCTAGCCGGCCTCTTTCAGAAAGAGGCACCAGACTCGAGTTCCCATCTTGTTGGAATATGTCGGGAGTGCATATCTTTGTCACGACCGGAGTTATTAATACTATCATTGTAGTACGTAAGTGATAAGATGCAGAGAAATAATCGCGAAAGAAACATTGTGCAGGAAGACATTTCCAACTTCCGTTTTGAATTCCGGTCCGATTTAATGTGAACCAAACCACCGTACAATTTTCCTACAAGCCACCTGACAATACGTAGTATTCTGTATTCAAGCTTGGTAGGTAAAACAAACGAACTTCAAGTGGTTTTCCATCACAAATGCCATTTATCAGACGTGACAGAATAAGGAATTTAAAACGAACCATGTACAGATCACAAGAACACGTTAGCGGTAGTTACTTTTGGCCTGTAGTATCACGAAAATCCGCGGGCTTCGTTGCTATGCTCTTTGCGGGTGCTTCTGTGAATGCAAAATGGCCGCATAATGCCCAAGGCTCACATCACAAAGCATGTGCCAAATTGATGTTAACCCTGGGAAAATTAAGTCGGACAATCCACGAAACAGTAGTGAGATTGATGAAGGTCGAATTCTCTTCTCTGTAATAAACAAAATGGAAAATCTTGGTACCGAACCTAACGAGAGTGTCCCCGGAGATTACTCCCAAGTCCAATGAGGAGGCGAACACAAAACGTGTGTAACAGGAAGAAAGATGCAGGGTATTTATATGATACGCAATGACCTACAGGTATTCTCGAATCAGATTGAACGACAGTTACTAAAAATAGTAATTGAGATGACTACGCCACCGATGAGCGTGGTGGAAGAAAGGTCGAGTGGTTAAAAAGTAGCGAAAGTAATGAGCACTTTCCAGATTTTGCAAGCGTCCCAGTAACTTGAGGAGCACTTAATCTTGTGCAAACTCTCCAAATTCATGTGAACATTGATGTTCAGAAACAACCAGAAACATGTCAGCTGGAAACTGTCGTAACGATTGAAACAAGCCAGGGACAGTCACAAGAACCGGAGCTTGTAGACGCAACTGCCCGGTTGGTAGCCGGCGTCTTCAACACTGAGAAGAAATTGTACTGCGACAGGCGAGCGTCATTTTATGTGAGTAATAATCATGATTAACCGAATCACTGACTCTAGATAAGCTTGCAGAATATATATGCAAATTATTCAGGAAGGGTTTGCTGATTAGCTGCTATCTGTAAATCTATCGTTGAATACGCTGGAGGTCAACCGAGTGAAGTCAAAAGGAGCTCCGATGAAGCTAGCATACAAGAATAATGCACGCGCCCCAGATCACCAGTTGGCGGTCTATTGAATCAAACGGCGCCTATCAGGGAAATAATTGTCTACACCGGCTTCGACCATCTGACAACCTAATGTTGTCTTAGAACGATACGCCTTACGCACATTGATGAACAACCGACCACACAAAGCTGAATTTCCATTAGGATCACACACCAATCTACGACAGCTGACAACCTACACTTAACGCTGATTCCCATATAATTCACAGTATACGGTAAACAAGCGTACATACAGCTAACAACAACGATGTTAGACAGGGCATTCCGTTCGTATATTACGACGCGCTTCCCACCATGGTAAATATCTGGCCACATACGAGCTGAATACTGTCATGTCACCCTGAATTAAGCAGAGGCAGCTGAGATAATCGAACAAAACTAGCTGAGTGGAGTAGGAGTCGTTGGCATCGGGTAGTTGACAATTGACGTCTCTCCAGCATGTTGTTTACGACCCTCATTTCAGTTTTATGACCACAATCGGCAAGTTGTCCACACGGGGGAAAAGAGAGTTTAAGCCATGATCATGAATCGTAGAGACATTCTGAAGATAGGAGCAACAGAAGCAAGCAGTCTATCGAAACGATTCTCGGCCAGGCCTGAGAGAGGAAGCGTGGATTTCTCGATCACAGGGAGGGGAAAAGGAAAAATCGCAAAAGTAGCTATAGATCCTACATTCTGGGAGTCACGGAGAAAATACCACAGGCTCAACCGAAAAGTAGGAGTAAAGAAATGCTCACCGAACTGAACACAATCGCTTTGGCATCAGGGTCTGTTTGTTTGATCTCCTTCAGGCATCTGATAACCGCTTTGACCTTTGAGCTATGGTCACCCTGGAAACAGGAAGGAATTCAGTGTCTCTAAAAAATCTCACAACTGAACAAGTGCATTCATTTTCAATCTCAAAAGAGATAAAAGACCACTCTTACCAACACGGTACATTCCACATTGTCGGACCCTAGTTCGGGGTTGGTGATAACAGATTTATCTGCTCCCTCTCCGCCGTAGTGAATAAGCGTCAGTGGACGTCTTCGTCTCGCATTATGCCCGCTAGTCTTTTCATTCGATTGAAAAGGTGTGCGACACACCGGGCAGCGACGTTGACACGGCATACCTAGGGAGGCGATTCGGTTGTGGCATGACATACAGAGGGTATGCCAACAGCCTGGTAACAAAGCAAACGTTGGATTGTTAGGTGAGTGAGACTGTAAGCAGGTCGGGCATTCCAATCGGAACGCCGGACCCGTTGAACAGGCCGGGTCATCTGAATCCCGTCGATCTGTAGCCACCTTACCGCCAGTCACTGCAGACAAATGCGCGTTGCGCAAAAATCCGAAATGACCGAGACGCGACTGCAAATGAGGCCACACCAGATGAGCTTCAACTGTATAGGTTCGTAATTGTTCCTCGACCTGGAAAGAAAACGCAAGCCTGGGCGTTACAAATTACAGGAAATCACTATGTGCTTATCGCATGAAAAAGCAACAAACTGACAAATATTCGTGCAATACTGTGCCCACCAGAAAGTAGCCAGTCCAATCGAACGTAAAGAGGGCAGCCGGTTCAAAAACAATGTTTCACGTTTAAATATGCACATTCGAGTGTGCGGAAATTCGCATTATATGAGGGAGCGAAGAGGTGCAACGCTCAAACGTCATCGGCAAACTGTACATTTACAATAAACCGTTTACTTACTTCACAGATAAAAGTCCGACTAAACTGAAACTTGCTGGTGCTACATGCTACTCCTTATGTGTAAGCTTCTCAACCCGAATGTAGAAAACAAAGTTCCCCTGATCGGTCACCTCTAACGAATATGTCAATTATACCGTTTCCTTCACATTTCAAAGGCCACATCGATGGTGTTTGCTGGGTCATTTGTAACTAAAATTTCTCGCTTATACTGCTATTTCGATCAGGCTTGTGCAGTGCCCCGATTTGGAGAGCCATGCTGATTAGAAATTCGGTACACTCAGGCGCAACCATGTCAAACAGGTCAAAGGGGAACAGTCAGATGAAAAGCAGTTGAACTCAGCGGATTGAATTTCACACTACTGACCGCCTAGGACTACTTCGGTGGTGAGGCACAATCTCATATGAGCACACAACAGAACTGTTTTTACAGTTGCAACAACGCTAGCCTCCGAAAAAGGAGGAAGTGGGTTAGAAAGGGCATTCTGAAACAAATAGAACACCCCGATCGCCAACGATTGACCGTGACTGCCAGTGCATTATCCAATATGGTCAGTGATCAGAGTTAGACAGTGCTGTCTTATTCACTGCCATCTCGGACTAGGCAAGCCCCTCATTCTCAAGCGACTGAGATTGTTGTGCCATTGGTCCCGAGTAGGGTCCCCCAAGGAAACCCTAGCTGCTATCGTCTCATCGGTCAGCGATTTGGGGTGAGGTGCGTCCAGTCAACTCACTTCCGCGGCATAAAAGATTGGTAGATGTTGGAAGTTATAGTTTAAGTGCCCCGATTTGGAGAGCCATGCTGATTAGAAATTCGGTACACTCAGGCGCAACCATGTCAAACAGGTCAAAGGGGAACAGTCAGATGAAAAGCAGTTGAACTCAGCGGATTGAATTTCACACTACTGACCGCCTAGGACTACTTCGGTGGTGAGGCACAATCTCATATGAGCACACAACAGAACTGTTTTTACAGTTGCAACAACGCTAGCCTCCGAAAAAGGAGGAAGTGGGTTAGAAAGGGCATTCTGAAACAAATAGAACACCCCGATCGCCAACGATTGACCGTGACTGCCAGTGCATTATCCAATATGGTCAGTGATCAGAGTTAGACAGTGCTGTCTTATTCACTGCCATCTCGGACTAGGCAAGCCCCTCATTCTCAAGCGACTGAGATTGTTGTGCCATTGGTCCCGAGTAGGGTCCCCCAAGGAAACCCTAGCTGCTATCGTCTCATCGGTCAGCGATTTGGGGTGAGGTGCGTCCAGTCAACTCACTTCCGCGGCATAAAAGATTGGTAGATGTTGGAAGTTATAGTTTCTCTGATAGACCAGGACACTCATTTTCGTTTGCTTCTTCATCCGCTCCATATCTTCTTCGTTTCAAGCTGAGGAAACTGGTGAACATTGGCGCCTTTAATATCTGCACTCTGATAAATATGTCAGCAGGCTGTTTTGGCGAGAACTGGAAGTGTGCTGAGTCTCTGAAATGCCCAGGGTCAGATTCTCTAATAACAATGAATTCGAACTTAGCAGCTAAGCTGGAGTGGGGATAGCAATGAGCTTCAAGGCAGAGTAAAATCTGATCGACTGGATTCCAGTGAATAGTCGCCTGAGTATTCAGACTCAGCACTTCGGTCAAGGTGGGTTAACACAGACCAGAAATACGTACAAAAAGTCGTTGCAAGACCACGTTGACAGTGACCCTGTTTTATTAATTTAAGTTCGTAGTCGATAATTCAGGTGGTGAGAATGCGCAGTCTTCTCCAGTTGGGTCATGTAGTTTGTATGTCGATGGAGCGTCTGCCACAGTGCAGATTGTTAAACGTGGCTGCTGGTGATTAGAAGGATCCGACAGATAGCCAGACAACGACGTGATCACGAGCTAAGAAATTCCTCGCCACCTCGCTGAGCAAGTGCTGCTGGTTAGGCTGTTCCTGATCATCCACACTGATAGTTGAAAAAGGTCTCTGATATGGTAGTGTATTACAGTCAATGGCGCGACTATGTCCACAAAACTGTTGACTCTTTGTTTTCACGAAGTTCAACTGTCTTTCGTTTTCTCCCTCTTAGATTTGCGCTCATTACTCTGCTACTCAGTGGACCATTTTCAGAACCAATGGTGGCCCGAACCGTAGTACGCACGAGTACGGCTCAAAGCTGAAAATAAAGATGAAGAAGCATAACAGCTTCCTGAACAACAGAAACCAGAGCAGAGAAAGACGTTCGCATTTATGATCACTGGAAGGAGCAATCCTCGTAGAATTTTGCTTCGTCAGACCGTGTGCCTACGAGTAGAATACTCTTCACTGTGAGGTGATGTACTTCACCTTAGATTAACCTGTAGGACCTACAATTCGTTTGTATGAAACAATGAATGTTGTGATCAAATTATAAAATCGAACAACTGACATACAGTACCCAGAAATGAAACCTGTGGTATACGAAGTGAACTGTATGTATCGTAAAAAATGGCAATGAACAGAAGTGAATAAAGAGTGAGAGTCTTTACCTGAAAAGAAACAGCAAAGAACCCTTCCTGAAGAAGTAACAGATTAGCTCTCCCAGTTCACTTATAGTTTTCTTGTAATGTAAAATGATTCATGATTTCATACGTCTAACGAAAATGTAGTAACCCAGAGATAAACCCGGTCTACTTATTGTATAATGTATAAAAACCTCGAAATCTCATTTCACATTGTACGTAAGATGGTAGGGACTTTTGCCTACCGTCTGTTTGTTGTATGAGACCGCGGTTGTTTGTTTGCATGATTTTTAGTCTGTGCGCGCCAATGGAGCCACACAGTTCCGGTTTATTCCCGCGCCCGATGGCTAAATCTTAGGTCACCTCAGGTATTTCGACGTACCGGTGCTGCTTAGCGTCGGTTGAGACCTATTGTAACCTACGTATACTATCAGTTGGGTCACTCTGAATTATTGGCATATTTAGTTTACGTCTGGTATTTATTGTGTATACCTGAGAAACGTTAATTTAGTACACGTCCGAACTAAGACAGAGCCTCACTAACACACTTCTGCATTGCTACACGCGCAACGACATACCCTCCATACATTCGTGTGAACTATTGACCTCCTGAAATTTTTTTACCCCGTTGAAGTGATATCTCATTTGAGGCCATCAACTGTTGACTTATTCCGCGATAGTACCATTATCTGATTTGGCATTTCAGAGCGGGCTTCGAGATACCGCGCGAATTTGGATACTGCAACCTGCACAATGTGCGGCTTTGATAGGTTCATCAAAACCTGCAACCCTCCCCAATCGAGAGACAGAGAGATGAGTGAATACGTCTTATTAAATCAAGAATAACCGCCGCACATTGTGTCAGACCTACATCATGTGCTCAACCTTTCTAGGCATAGGACCGAACTACATATATCCAGTGCCATATGTTCATCTAAATCTTGAAGCATAGAAGCACCAAGTAAATCGAACAGTGAACCGGTATTTATAGGCTAATCTGAAAAATGAGGTGAGTGAAAGGTTGGATAGTTATGCCCCACTAAAATTACATGAAAACATCAACAAGGAGGGTAAGAACTTTCTGAGATATGTCACCAGTTTAGAACTAAAACAGAGATTGTACTTCTGGACCCATATCATACAGTTGAAATTCAGTGGAGAACTGTATCGACAAATGGATGGTGTGGTAGTGGGATCCGCGCTGGGGCCGTTGTTTGCAGACGTCTCCACGGTGAAGCTTGAGACTGACCAGTTAGAAGAGGTCATTCGTGGATTCAGTATTTATACGCGATATGTGGATGATATATGTATAGTTAGCGAAAATGCTAACCCAACGGATATCTTAGTCATCCTCAACTCGCCCCACATGAACGTAACGATCGACTGGCTTTCCTGGACATACTCATGCAGCGGCCTGCTAATGGATTGGTTCAACGTAAAAATCTATAGGAAAGAGACCTGGAATAGTCCGTATATCCATTTTAACAGCTTTGTCCTTCTAAGGCAGAAGAGAAACGTCATAAACTGCTTGACTAATAGAGCCATGAGAATACATACACCGGATACGGTCTCCGACGAACTATCATTCCTACGCACACTGCCCTTACAAAATGGCTATCCAGAACGTGCTGTAGACAAGACTATGCAACGTCGCGAGAAACGGGATAAGATGACCCTAGCGGAAAAGAAGACAGCATTTATCTCATTACCATTCAAAGGGCTTGCCGAAAGAATCACTAGGAAACTTGACACTGCTATCAATAAAACATTCTACGCTGCCAAATTACGTGTCTGTTCCAACTCTACCCCATGTGTTTACGGCTAAAAGACAAAATGTCCGTTTTTGCGGCTTCTTTCTGGATATACTCGTTTACTTGCACCTGTGGAACTAGTTACGTGGGCCTCAGGACCAGGCGCTTACCCGAACGTATCCGTGAGCATCATCGAGCATGGATCGGCATCGGAGTCACCAGCGCAATTGTTGCACACCTCGTTGATACAAATCACACTGCCAACCTGGCCTCCTTTTCTGCCTGATATGCCGAGTCACTCAAAAGCTGTCAGATGCCGAATTGTGGTCACAGCTGAAATGATCGGAATTCGACCGAACGATCCACCCTTGTGCACACAGAAGTGCTTTGTTCAGGCGTCGAAGTTGCCATAGCCAACGACCGACACCACGAAGGATCAAAGCGCCATGGTTCCAGTTGCGTCATAATTGTGACGTAATCGTATCAAAAACATTGTCTTCGTGTTTGTCTATGACGTTTCTGACATCACTTGAACTTATTCTTTGCTTGTGTCCGCTTCGCCCTGACAACTGTGTTTCATATAAATTTTATGTATTTGGCCTGATGATGAATAACCGAAAACGAGCGTGTTCCATACACCATTTTTCTCTATATGAGCAACCCTTTTGAGGACAATACGTTGTGATCCAGATGAATACTGTCGACCACTTCATTGCAGCTGAAGATGCCGTGGCGATCCAGCGTCTAAATTCATGCACTCGACGAACACCACTTTGGTGTTCACTAGCCAGGATACAAGCCTACAGTCGACTGTCAAACAATGTTCTAACAGAGAGTGACCAGTTTTGAATGGCAATATAGGATCAGTACTCACCTCGTGGGAGTGGATGAAAGCCAAATCTGTAGGACAAGTAGCTTGAAGACGGACGACAAATTGTTCTGTATCATCATGGATGTTCCACCATTCTTTGGTCAGAGACAGTGTGCGGCTGGTCAACTGGTAGATGGAACAGTTAAGATGAAACAGGACACAAGACACCATTTCAGAATGTGGTGGGAAAGTGATAATTAGTGGTGTATTGGAACATAACGATTGTGGTGGTGAAGGTCTTGAATCCATGAGTCAGAGACTGAACATTAAGCAAAGAATAGACAAAAACCACAAAATTGAACAAACAAAGACCAGGTAGTTAGGTGAAGACTTTACATATACGCAGCATAGTTTGCTCAATGTATGCTGATTACTGTCAAGCTACAGGAACCTAATCAGGAACAACTGAGATAAACGGAGATTGAACTCGTAACCATGCGATTGGTGGACCACATTATTGTCCCTGGGTTACAATAGATTCATAGTTAAGCAGGTGCGGAAACCAAAATCAGTTGCAATATGAATGGATATCGCTGAGATGACTCCTAGCGTACAAAACGTTCATACGGATAAACAATCAGATAGCATTGTCTCATAGACAATACGGAAATGACAGGACAGTTATCACGCCTTCTCTTGAAATGAGCAGGTAACCTGAACACTACACACAAACGAATGCCACCAAGCGGTTACATATGATGATTCGATGATGCATGTGAGATCAATGGCCTACAGGTCAACATGGTTGTTTCATGGAGAAATAGGCTAAAGTTAGGATCCCAACTGTAACGAGGATACGCACTACTAATGCATTCTCATAGAAGAGAAACTAGTTTGGTGATTCTTATCAAACGATTCTGATGGAGTGTGTGTGTAAACGAGGAAGCAACGGTCAAACGAGAGTGACGTTCGCACGGCATCGAAAAAATCCATGACAACATATCCGCAAGTATACAAGGCAACCAATTTGGCAGATGATTGGTCTGAACCATGTAGACCACAAAGAAAGCATTTGTGTAGTGAGCGCAATTGTCAGCATTGGCCAGCCATTCAGAGTAAACAGAAAGTGAAAACAAGTGTAATGCTCTGCCAGATAAACTATAACTTCCAACATCTACCAATCTTTTATGCCGCGGAAGTGAGTTGACTGGACGCACCTCACCCCAAATCGCTGACCGATGAGACGATAGCAGCTAGGGTTTCCTTGGGGGACCCTACTCGGGACCAATGGCACAACAATCTCAGTCGCTTGAGAATGAGGGGCTTGCCTAGTCCGAGATGGCAGTGAATAAGACAGCACTGTCTAACTCTGATCACTGACCATATTGGATAATGCACTGGCAGTCACGGTCAATCGTTGGCGATCGGGGTGTTCTATTTGTTTCAGAATGCCCTTTCTAACCCACTTCCTCCTTTTTCGGAGGCTAGCGTTGTTGCAACTGTAAAAACAGTTCTGTTGTGTGCTCATATGAGATTGTGCCTCACCACCGAAGTAGTCCTAGGCGGTCAGTAGTGTGAAATTCAATCCGCTGAGTTCAACTGCTTTTCATCTGACTGTTCCCCTTTGACCTGTTTGACATGGTTGCGCCTGAGTGTACCGAATTTCTAATCAGCATGGCTCTCCAAATCGGGGCACTAAAACTATAACTTCCAACATCTACCAATCTTTTATGCCGCGGAAGTGAGTTGACTGGACGCACCTCACCCCAAATCGCTGACCGATGAGACGATAGCAGCTAGGGTTTCCTTGGGGGACCCTACTCGGGACCAATGGCACAACAATCTCAGTCGCTTGAGAATGAGGGGCTTGCCTAGTCCGAGATGGCAGTGAATAAGACAGCACTGTCTAACTCTGATCACTGACCATATTGGATAATGCACTGGCAGTCACGGTCAATCGTTGGCGATCGGGGTGTTCTATTTGTTTCAGAATGCCCTTTCTAACCCACTTCCTCCTTTTTCGGAGGCTAGCGTTGTTGCAACTGTAAAAACAGTTCTGTTGTGTGCTCATATGAGATTGTGCCTCACCACCGAAGTAGTCCTAGGCGGTCAGTAGTGTGAAATTCAATCCGCTGAGTTCAACTGCTTTTCATCTGACTGTTCCCCTTTGACCTGTTTGACATGGTTGCGCCTGAGTGTACCGAATTTCTAATCAGCATGGCTCTCCAAATCGGGGCACTACACAAACCTGGTCACCACGTCAAGGTAGCAAGACAGACCAGAAACCAGCTGTGTGAAAACCGTACTACTCAAAACTAACGAGTCGTGCTAACTGAGATAGTTTGATTCATAATGACCGCTGTATAATCGCTAACGTCTTGTACAAGGAAAGTTCACTTGCTCCGAATAAATTACTATGATGACTATGACGGAAGCTATCTATAGTGGATGAACATGTCAAGAAAGTGCGAAAACATATTTGATGGTGACTGTACGGGACCCTCGGATCTGTTGTGCAAAGTTTGTTATTTCCGCATAACAGGTGAACGTTACCACTATACTCATAAGGTATTGCAGTGATCTTTTTGTTGTCGATTTAGCCAGTATACATATTTGTGCGTTAAATTTCCACTCAAAGACTGACTGTCTGAGCTGGGCCAATCCGGCGGTTCTGCTTTCGGTAAAACACCAATAACACTACCAGATCGTACCACCCTCTACGGCATCTTCTTACGCTTTCTGACCATTCGCTGACCACATTCTCACCTTTTAAGCACTACAGAACAATTTGCTGTCTGACCCTTTCAAGGTTTCGCTGTGTGTTCGAGACCTAGTCGACGTCACATGGTCAGTTGTATTTCGTTTGAGCTCTGGCTCTGTCGATGTTTGAGATTTCAAGCAATTTGATGACCTGAAGAACACAATGTTTTTCAAGGCTGTGCATCATTTTTTATGCCGTACAACAGACATTTAAACATAATCCTGCTTGATTTTCGAACGCACATCCATCAACACCCATGGGAGTTAAAAGAAACAGTGGAAAATTAAACACGTCGACAAATATGTTACAAAGATGCCATATTACATTTGAGGTCAGGCAGACGTATATAAATGATGCCTGAAACCGACGTTCGCGAAGGACCCCAGGAAGTTGGTCACTACTCCAACCTAGACTGCGGTTACCTGCGACAAGCGGATACATCAACCGAAAGTCAAGACAACTGAGAGCACGCATTAATAGCTGACGGGTTCGGCAACCGGAACTGCAACTACATTGCCACCACGGGTCACAAACTAGGCGCAAACGTGACTGCCCAAATAATGCAACACTCAAGATCATGACATAAGCTAGAACGTGCGAATGCCATCAAAATCTCGCCAACAAAGCCAGTTCTGTATATGAAAACAAATGGTTGATCCATTCAGTTTCTTTGACAAATAACGTTCTGCTTCATCACATCATATTTCGAACTCCGAAAAGGATATACAGCAATATCGTACGACTATGCCCTCCAGAACTTCATCGAGTTGTCCCCACTAAGCGTGCTTTCCTTCCTTGTTTCGATATCCGCCAAATATGGACAGATTATATCACTTTATTTGCAACAACTGAGGCGAAGCAAATAGTCTTACCACTCGCCTTTTTCAAACTCACAACTGGGCATAATTGTTTCGAAATATCCAGCCATGGGACTTAGGTATTCCGCAATTAGTTCACCAGAAGAGTAAGTGGAAGGTGTTTGAGACGGGACAAAAATGTGACATTTTAGGGCAACCTGCAAGCGATCGGTAATTTTTTTAGTTGGTGGTTTTTCGTTTCCGACAAAAGACTCCTTATACAGGATGGACCAGTAACAAAGTAGACTAGAGGAAATTACCTGAGCAGGTCAGAAGTTCCGAGATCATGAGTCAAGTGTACACAATGACGGATCAAAACTCGAACTGCTAACTAGGGTAGAGCTTGGGCAGACAGGTATTAAGGTCGTTTCAATGAAGGACTATAATGGCGCACTATCGAAATCGCTTACCGCTGACGAAAATGGTGACTGTGTATATAGGATTAAACCTAACGGCTTGGACACAACGAACAAGAAATCAAAATCATAAAAGTTGATCATCGATTGAACTTCGAATTCAATTTGAATAGCCAGGCGCGATCATCGACTCTGTGACTGCCCAGCAGGTGTTAAACAAAGGTCATGAAACTGATCTGGAAAACGTTGGATGGGGTGTGGAGCTACGCAGAAAGGCCTAGTCCCGGAGGCCATTCAAATGTGTTGTGAATGGAATTAACAGCTTATACTTCTCTGATACCCAGTGATCAGTCCCGGATAGGACAAGATGACCTGTCTTGAGAACTATATGGGTTGACATTTTCTGTGGATCAAAACTATAATTATTTCTTTCAGTTAAAAACCAATGGACCATTCAGTAGGCCAGATTGATCACATCCGTTTCATTTGTGTACATTTTCACGTGCCCAGATCTATCGTAATCTGTAATTCGACACAGCATTGATAAACGATTTACTACCATAAAATTCGTCTGATTGCTCACATCTAATCTCGGAACTGATTCATCTGATCTGAAAAAGGTTCTGTATCACAAGTGAAAAGTTACCAGTAAGCAAAATTGCCCGTTATTATGAGTGATTCTGGAATTATCCGGAAGACTACAAGTCTGGACCGACGGGGAACAGGTAAATTTTACTTTCTGAGCAGACTAAGCAAGAACGAGGCAGTGAATGAGCTGCGGAGGTGTTGTCGTTGGGTAACTGTCTGCTAAAGTGGACGACTGTCATCTCGGTTAGCGTATTGCTCTTTAACGATCTTTCAATGAATACGGCTTTCATGTTCACGTTGGATCATGAGGTTAAGTCAAGATCACGTTCCGTGGCATAGCGACTTCTTCGTCCAATTAAGGCGACCAGACGAGATAAGTCGAACTGCGAAACATCGATCACAAAAGAGCATTCAGATAAATGCAGTCATACTGTGTCGGATCGACCTATCGAAAATCATGTCTTACAAACGAGCTGGGCAACACTGAACAGTAAAGGGAGTGAAATCTACCCAGTGTAGCATAATCTAGCAGAAGACAGCGCAGTCTGAGTGCACACAGTGAGGCCTTCAATTCAGCTAACGCACGGTATTTTACGAAAACAGTACAAACACAGATAAGCACCAGCTAACAAGAGTCATCATACAGATCAACAACCAGAGGGTGATGGAGTAACAAAAAGAAGTAAGAAAACGGTTTCATGATGACCAGACGATCCACCACTGTTCTTCAAATTCTATCAACCACTTACCATAACCTCTTTACCCATTTGACGGAACAAAGCTTCAAAACGTCGCGCACGACTAGGCCAGTCTTTGCCGATTGACGGATTGTCAGCCACAGGAGCCTTACTAACAAGTTTTGTTGTCTGATGACAGACGATCGTTAACGCCACCAGGAGAGGATTACCCAGGACCAAACCGGAACCGATTTCGATTGACTGGTGGTCGTCAACTTCTTGTTCCACCATGGCTTGAGTACTTGATTTCAAACGTTCGTGATTTAACGCCGCCTGATAATTACTCAGGGCACGAAGTGCAATGCAATAGGCACACCGTGTACGAACTTTCTTCTTCCGTCTAGCTTCACGTGTGCTTCCGGCCATCTCAATCAATTGCTTCAGTTCCCTCGCTTCCTTCTTGGCCTTAAGGTTTTTGAACGCGGAGGAAGGATTATCACTACCTTTTTCCGATTTCTTGAATTCCTTCTGTTCTACATCCTCAGTGCTAGTCCGCGCACAGCAAGAATAGAAAGACTGTAGGATTTTCGGATCAGCCTCTTCGCCAGCCTGTCAAAACAGAAGAAACGCGGGCAAACAAATGTGTGTTCGGAAATGGAAACATATATGAACTTTGAATGTAGACGATCAGGCACTATTCTACCAAGTGGAGAATGGAGCAACCGTATCTAGCGATCGTGCTTAGAGAACTTAAGCGAGCCAACAGGCGTTCTGGGCAAGAAGACGTGTTTGATTAATTGTGAGTGGATCACGGATTAAACATGGATCCTGGAATGCAAAAACTGACGACTAACCATGCGGTTCACTCAATGAGCACATGTGGACAGTAGAAAACAAAAACAGGGTATGGCCTGCATACAGAAACTCATGTTAGAAGTTACGACTGCGTTCTAAATTAGTTGCATATCTTCACATAATGGGAAGATCCCAACAATGTCAGAAATACCATCTGCGAACCGATGTCAAACAGCGTTGAAATACAATCAACGAAGTACAGGAATATAAGCGTGAAAAATAAATTAACAGATCGTATATTGACGGGATTGTCCACAAAACCTGTGAGACGACCTTTGAATTAGTAACACTTTGTTGGGATGCCATATACAGAATATCAGGAACATACAGCAAAATACTGGAATTAAGACAATACATATTCCTCAAGACTTCATGTCCCTGTCGAAGGAAAAGCGCGTACTTCCTACTGATGGAACGAAACACATGTTGATATTAGTATCGATGTAATTCGTCATTGAAGACGGTAAACGAAAGGTTAACATATCGCGTCTTCTTTGATTAGTGGTGAACTGAATCAAGCGAACTTGATGCTTACAATTTATCGGACGGGGACTCCTTGCGGCTGCTACGTAAGCGTGGATGGTTTGGTGGCTGTGATGTAAAACGATAACACGACTTACAAGTACTGGGTTTCGTGAATAATACGCACAGTTTGATTGATTCCGATCAGTATTTTACCTTTTGCTCTTGAAACAGAAATGGCTCGAGAAAAGAAACTAGTCTTGTTAGGTTGGAGAATTCGCAAAACAACACTTCATAGGAACGGTAGATAACTATTTTGAGACTCGACCACCTTTTGCGTGTACATGCGATGAGCTTCCACTGATGTGTGGCATAAAGTTTAACAATCTCATCCGAAACGTACAGCGGAATAACTGAACTAAGAAAGTGTACGGTGTTTAAGATTCTTTGGATTGTTCGGAGGAAAAGCGCGTAACTCCCGCGGCTGGTCTCAAGCACGTGCAGAACCTGAAAGCAACTCAGCTCACGCGAGCACGATTGAGGGTTCTACCCCTTGCGTCGAAATTTAAAGTTCTTCTTTCGACAATAGGCTTATTGCATACGCAGACGCAAAATGGCAGTTTGTACGATCAAACAGGGAGCAGCAATCAGATGTCTCAGGACAATGAAAGACAGTTCCGGGCGAAATTGGCCGATAGTTCACACAGATGCCAGCGTAATCTATGCATCAGCAATGCTACTTAACGTGCGAACACTATCCGGCTCTCCGGAAAATGCGAATATACAGATTAATTATTGTGATTTCGAGGGACTACCTAACATACAGATTGATGGTGTGGCGGTGAGTAATTCATCGAGATCAACGTCAACGATTCGATTGTTAGGAACAGTTGAATTGCAACAGTTTTTGATGTTACGAATAGTATCGAGCCCTACAGGAGGTGTGCAGGTATTTTGATTCTAACCACTCGTAGCCACTTTGCTGCAGTTTTAAACATTTTGAATTCCTTTCATCCGAAACATTTGTTTCTCAAGGGGATGGACACAGCGACGATCAGACTTTTCCAGATACTTTACTTCTTGAGCAATGAAACGGTATCCTACAACGTAAGGTCACATGTGGTGGTAAACAGATTAAGAATAACAACGTTAGGAGGAAGTTGTAATACTCAACGTTTCAACCACCTGGGGTGGCCTTTCTTGCAGCCAAATACAACGCAGATCAACTACCTGGCACTGTGTCTGGGGATCGGATTCTCGCCTATTTGCATTACCCACCTGCATTCTATCGATTACATGTGCATTTTGTGCACATAAACGCTGAGGATAGCGGAACAGAGGCCGCTCGTCCACATTTGTTAAAGGAAATGATCCGCAATCTGCAGCTTGACAGTGACTACTATGCCAAACTTGTGATCGCTATTTATTTGCATGAAAATAGCCCCATCTTGGGTGCGTTGAGGCGTTTCAGTTCAAGTTCGAGTTTGCCGACTAATCGGAAACCAAATCTAGAGCAGGAGTGTTGATATTCCGTTTCATACTTCTGCGAGTGAAATTTTTCCGTCAGTCACATGTGGTTTGCATTCACATTTTTCGACAATTGCGTAAGAACTAGGTCTGGTCCGATAGGTTTGTGCTGACGACTGGTAGCAAGACAAGAAAATGGTGAGAGAAATTTAATCTGTAATCGAATACCTCGAGGCTTGTGGACGTTCACGGCAGAAATTAGCCGGTCAAAGCTGCCTAAGGAGTAGATAATAATCAACCATTCAAAGGGGACCACATCACGCGAGTCTAAAATCACAATCTACCTTCCGACTGCACTCCGGGTGTTACGCTAGACAAGAAGTATTTCTCAGTGTGTTCACAATCTAACCCTACCAAAATACCCTGTTTTTTGTGTAATCTAACAGTTCAGTTACAAATGCAGTGACGTCTATATCGGCGGATCGAAGTCTACGACAAGAAGTGGCTAATGCGTGAGGCGACGCAACAGAATGTGTGGTCCGAAATCTAATTTTGTCCACTACAACGTTACTGGAACAGGCTACGTGGTTGACGTAGCCAATTCGTTTGACGTAGTGTAGTGTGCAGCAAAGGACGTTAGTTTACAGAACTTGAATGTCTACAATTGATTTCAGCTGTCGCATACTCACCAGTAATTCGAATACTACTCAGTGAGTTAACGGGTTCTGTGATTTCAACTTGAAGATAAGTCCTAATCGTTGGATCATCGACCGGAGTTAGTACGACAAACGCTGTGTTTTCTCTCGAAGCGACCGGGCTATCTGAACATAACTCACAACAGAATGTGGCTAACCGCTTGCATATGATAATTCAGTCATGCCTAACATGAGATCAATGACGCAGTGGTCAGCCCTATTGCCTCATAAATGAGTGGTCGTGGTTCTAGTGTTGTGGATCCAGAAGGCGGACGACACAAAGGTTACTTTATTGGAGAAACCAACACACTACTGAAGCGTCTGAGCACGACTAGAAACGGAAACACTCATTTGCACACCATACTCTTCCGAGGATACTCCAGTCGCTTTAAACACCATGTATCAGTTCCGTCGTGTAGCGAAAGCCATTATATGTCATTCTGCCCTCCAACGATCCATCCCGTATCTCTGCCGTATTTATCACGCGATTATCTCGATCCGCGATCATCTCGATCCATGCTGCTACTGAATAGTGGTGTGAGTAGTATGGTGCGACCGTATCTCCTCACTACACTAGTACCTGCTTATCCGTGACAAAGATATGCATTACAAATGAGTTCTAATGAAAGCGGACTTTCAAGACATTGCTTTTTTCCAAAAAGAGCTGACTGAAAAGTCTAGGAGAGTGGGACAGAGCGATGAAGTGTGGCTGATATTCAATTTGTGTTGCTGTGTAATCGGAACATTGATCGACTCTCGATCCTCGAAGCAACGCCAATTAGTACTCACACAACTCAATCGAATGACAAGTCTAGATGGCTGCCACCTGATGACTCGTCTGACCTACAGTTATTGAGACTAACATGACCATCGGCGTTCCACAGTTAGGCAGCCGATAAAAGAATGCATAAACACAGTGTAAGAACGTGGCGTTTTGGTTTCCTATCGGACTGCTTGGTCAAAAGCCTTTAGGTAGTGTGATCCAAAAGTTAAACCGGAGACACATGCAGTTCCAGCATTGTGCCATATCCATAAACAGTATGGTTGGTACTATCGCTAATCCTGACGGTCACAGACAACAACTGACAGATTATAAGAAATACAGAGAGGAGGTGATAATCTTACGGATATATGCATATCATCAACTACGAAGTTGCAATATGTGAGGGTCTTTCATCATCATCATCAAAACAGCCGAGTCTGACCAAAGGTACTGTGGCTCGGACCGCCGCTCACCTCAACAGTGACGAGGAATATCCTAGAAGGAAACGTTACTAGGAAGGTCAACAAAGATTAAAGAAGACTAAGCGGAAGAACTAGAAATGGTATGGATACAGGCACGCCATTGACTACGACACATCGCCATCTCGGATAGCGTCTTTAACCAGCGGTTTGAGTGATCACGAGGACCCCAGCCAGGCAGGCGATGCCTGCCCACTTTGCTCAATGGAGCAGTCAAGGTCTTCATATTTCGTGACCACGTTGTTGCTTGA